>JAULBX010026041.1:0-52979 GCA_032358255.1 Heterotrichella gracilis
CTATTATATTTTATGTCTGACTTACCTTGAAACTTGATTTGCAGGTACGATGCGGCGTATGCAGCGCCAGAGCTCACTGCCAAGAGCGTGCAGCAGGCACACCCTACACACCCTGAGCCATTCAATGGCTTTGCGGCAGACATGTTTGCCTTCGGCAGCTCTATGGAGAGGATGGTGGCTGAGCTGCAGGGCTCGGTGCTGGTCCAGCCAGAGTCTGCCGCTGAACTTGTGATCAGCGCCCTGGTTGGCCCTGAAGGCACACTGACAAGGTGCCAGGACCGGGACTTCACCTTGCGCCCCACCGCGCAGCAAGCACTGGACAATGTGAGGCTGCAGTATGCATGGGTGGACCAGATCTCGGGGGAGCAGCTGTTTGTGGAGCGCATGGTAGGGATATTTATTTACTCATTTTATTTATTTATTATTTAGTTGTTTATCTGGAGCGCATGGTAGGGACACGAGGGATCCCTGGGATTGACTGCCTGATCTCCTTTCTATAAAGGAAAATGTTGCTAGGCTTAACAATGAGCCTGTTCACAGGCAGGTTGCATCATGCGTCATTGATGGATCGAGTGAACTCTTTCCCTTTTCTGAGAGGTTGTCTAGACTCCCCAGGAGCTGAGTTGGCTGTTCTCAGACACGATTGCATCCCCATGTCCTCGTACCTGGGATGAGCTCTATGCAGCCTGTCTTTGGACACAGTTAATCGATAATATCTGTGTTTCATTTGCAGGTGCAGCAGACTGAAGATTGTGTGGGTGGGGCCAGCCTGGATCACGCTGAGGGAGTGGATATGGATTGGAAGGCCGCCTGGCAGGAGGGGGCTACAGAGGGAACAGCCTGAAGGGGCTGTGGGCTATGGGTGGGACCAGCCGCTGGATGCATGGGGCGTGGGGGATTCAGGGGCGGCAGGGGGAATATGGGGGATTAAGGGGCTACGGGGGATGCAGATGCAGGGCCTGAGGGGCATGGTATGGGTGGGACCAGCCGCTGGATGGCCCCCGGGCTGCAGGTGGAGCAGATTAAAGAAGTTTCAGGCTTTGGGAGGAGCAGCCTGCTCACATCGAAGGGGTGGGCCAGGAGGGGATGCTGTGCCCCGATGGGTGCAGCTGCTGACAATATCCGTTGCTGCGTCACACCTGGTGCAGCAAGTCAGCCTGGCGCGCAATTGCTTGCGGCGTTGTGGATATAGTAAATGCATATTTGTACACTAGGGGGGAATAAATTCAAATGAACAAACGGGGCCACGGGGCGCTTGACTTACTGTGCTTGTCTAGCGACGGCGGTTTGCACGCAGGAAGTGTTCATGACATTTGGTGTTTTTGTTTGGCATCAAGGTTTAGGGTTTAAGGTTTTTGTATATGACATTCAATTCACGTGCTGATCACCACAGTCTATGGGCAGGCCTGCTGGTGTCAAGGGGTGGGTTAATCGGTTGGCCCACCACGGGAGCCTTGGCACTGCTCAAGGCCTGCACCATATGACATGATGGAGCACAGCCTACTTGACAATGTCTGTGTTTGGCGTTGGGGTTTAGCACATGCCTTTCAATTTATGTGCTGATCATTACAGTCTGCGGGCAGGCCTGAGCGGTGTCAAGGGGTGGGTCAATCGCTTGGCCCACCACGGGAGCCCTTGGCACTGCTCATGGCCTGCCACATGCGACATGATGTAGCACAGCCTACTTGACATGACATGACATTGCTGACGCAGTCTCAGACTGGTCAAGTGCTGATGTGTAATAAATTCTTACCCAATGCCAGACTGAGTTGTTGTGAACCTTAGGTAATCCCGGGCATGTCATGGGTGCCAGGGCTCTACTATTGTGCACATGCAGAGCAGCAGCCTGTGCATGCCTACTATGCTGCTCTGCAGGCTCCTGAACTGTGCATGCCTGTCGCTGTACAAAAATAGACAATTGGTCTAAGCATCTCTGCCAGACATTGTACAATGTCAGTCTTGTATGGATTCATTGACAAACTACATAGGTGTCACTCAGTATGGGCAATTTGAAAGAAGGAAATAACATCCAGACCTGGCCACAACCTTATTTCCTGCGCATGACATAGTATCTCAACCTCGCTTTGTTTCCAAGGGAAATAGCAATTGGTGCCAGCACCACTCAAACCCAGGGCCTGGCAGTGCTATAGCCCATGTATGTTTAATAGCAAGGCACAGCCGACAGCTATCCGTTTTCGAAGCTAGTTCATGGGCCATCACCGCATGCAGTGGAAGATTCCATTGGCAAGCTTGAAGCTCTCAACTCCGCACCGTGCAGGTAAGGTGTCTACCAAGAGGCGTCCCTGCTCAGTGGGGTTCAGCGGCTGCAGGCCACTGTGCACACAAGCCATGGCTTCAAATCGCCGATGTCGTTCTTTTGCAGCTGGCAGTCCTTGAGCAGAACACGCTACGCTGTATATGGACACCGTTCAGTTTAGCCTGTAAGAGTTTTCTCCTAGTCAGTACACTGTTCCTCCTAGGTTAGATACCCCCGCAACCCTGTTGTCAGTCTCGAACAGCGACCAAGGTCACAAACGTTATGCTGCCTAAACGTTTGTGACCAGCGTGCTCATTAGTGTACAATGTTTAGACGTGCAAATTTCAGACCGTCTGATCGCCTGTCTAAATTAGAAGTTCTTCGTTCAACGCATGATATCTTGTTGCTGCAGAATGTTGCAGACGTGAGTCAGCTGTAGCACCTTATCCAGTTCACTCTCCAACCCCTCTATCCAATGCTGTGACAATCAAGGCATGCAGTCACTGAGGCTATGTGTGCCTTTAACCAATAGGTATTGACACCATAAAGGTCCATGAAGTGTGCATGCACATGATGATCACAGCCACCAAGTGTAGCTTCCAGCCTTTAAAAGTGTCCCAAACCCCTCAGTTATAGCATACAGTAACTGTCCACATCCGGTTTATGCACACCTTATCAAGTAGTACTGTCCACGGAACTTCTCAGTGGCACTGAGTTCTAATCGCAAGACATGAAGGGAATCCTCCAGCATGGCCATGGGTAGGCGTTGTTGCCAATAGCAATGGACTGTGGAATGGCATTGCTCTTACATACAATCCCTGTGGCTAACATACCCGTAACCTCATGTGCCATCACACTGCCCCATGCTGCTGCAAGTATCGTCCCTACGTGCCACGGGGCCCAGCTCAAAACCTAGTCTCTCGCCCCTCCTCACCCCAGCACCCCTGCCCCACCATGGCTCCCGCCTCCATGGCTCTCCTTGCCACCGCTGCCACACTGGCCCTGCTGTGTGTGCTGTGCTGTGCACCCGGTGGCTTGGCGCAGTCAGAAAGTTCAGCCCCCGCCCCTGCCCCCAATACCACCCAGGTGCGCATGGTACATCTCCACGCAGATGCGAATGGTTTCTGCAAACACAGAATCTTATAAATGTGACATCACATATGTTCAAGCGGACATGGGCATGGATGGGCATCGACTGTTCATGAGTAATGTGGCCGTAAACTTGTTACCAAGTGTCATACTATGCAGTGGACACGTATACTCATTTGGAATTTGCATATGCAAAACACATTCACAAAGTCATTACCAAGCAATTTCTCACTGTAGTGACAACATACCCAACACACTCAACCACTGTACAGGCTGGTCTCATCCTGCCCACTGCTACCCCACCGATGGAAAATCCGCTGCAGCAGCAGGAGAATCCCTTTTTTACCTTCCCGAAGAACGATCCTCAGTTTGTTTTTGTTTGGGGCAGATGCTCAGGGTTTTGCACTCAAGAGCGTTTTGAAATGGGAGCTGAGTGCTGCAGCTACATAATTGACTATGCAAAGCCATACTACAACAACAAGCCTGGATACCAGTGCCAGTATCCACAGGCACCCCAGTGTCCATGCCCCAATCCTTACGCTCTTGTTAGGGTAGCCAAGATCGACGCTAATCGGCCGAGTTCCCTGGAAGTTAACCGTAAATTGTCCGGATGCAATTTGGGAAGTTGTGACTTATGCCTGAGTTGCTGTCTGCAAATTGCGCCCTCGACGACGTGCAATTGGAAGGATCCCTATTTGGTGTGCTGATGGCTGAACTTCGAGTGAGTCACCAATTAGTACACATAGATCAGTGAAAACAGACTTCAAAAATCCATAATAACAGCCACCTTTGACAGTCGCCAGCTGCAATGAATGCCATGGCATTGCATTGCATTGCATTGCATCATGATGTCTTTTAAGCCTTAGCGCACAAACGCAACAATGTTATTATGATCTCAATAACAAGCCAATTGGAAAGAGGCTCTGCGCTCTGTATGGTTTCTTGTTTGGTGGGTTTACTATTAGTTGCACTTAGTGTAGTCTAATAGACATAGTATGCGAGGCCTTCACAATTTAATAGCTAGTTCATGGCATGCCCTGGTGTATCCTTCAGCCCTCATCCTTACCTACTAGGAAGGACTCCGAGGGCACATTTGACACTGGTCAATTAGTATCCTTTTCTAGAGTAGGAGTCGCCATAGTGACACTCTCAGACTGACTGTGTGTACATGCTTATAGGAACCCCCATAGTTGTACCCTGCCCTTGCCAGACACTTTATTTTATGTGGCCAGGCCTATTTAAGAGCCTCCAAGCTTCTGTAGCACGAATCAATGAGCACGGCCGAACCCTGCACGCGCACTAAAGCATATCACAACGGAGAGTCTGCATTGCACCGTACTACGGGCCCGGGGGCTTGTGTTCAACGCCTGATCAGTTTGTGAGTATTATTGTTCTTTGTGGCATAACTATTACATTGTAATGGTGAACCTGACAGGTTAACCTGGCAGGCAGGCCTGACAGGCCTGTGAGCATGTCTTACGCCTGCTTTCACTTTCTGAAAAGTGTGCTGCTGACCACTGCTGTCGCGCCCGCATGCAGTTCAAGCATGCTACGATCACACCAGCTGCTACTGGGCAACTACCCCTGTCCAAGCCTTTGCCAGCAGGACCTTATAAGGCCCTAAAAGGGCATACTGCATGGGGCGACTATATAGTAAACCCAGCGCCCAGCCGCCCGCCTACCACAACACCACCTGGGCACCATTCCCCCTCCCATCTTCACCCCGCTCCACTCCTCTCCTCTCCCCTCCCCACCTACACCATATCCCCTCCCCGCCCGGCCTCCGCGTACGGGGGCTCCTCAAAATCTGCCATCCCCTCGGCATCGTCCCACTGGTCCCCAAAGCCCTCCAGCTCATCCACCCCCTCCAAATTCGCCGGGAAATTGTACATGCCCCCTGGCACCGCCTGCCCCCCTTGCCTGGCCGCCGCCACTGAGGGTGGTGAGCGCACCGCCATGCGGATCTGCTCAAGGTACACATCCACTGGGTACAGCGGCTCCGGCTCAGCCAGCGCCTGCACACACACACGTCATAAAAGGAAAAAAATAAATGATAAAAACAGATGTTGAACATTTAAATGTCAAATTTTCAAGGTGGTATTGGTTTATATACCGGGGCAATTATTACTGGCAATACAGGTACTAGTTTATGAGCAACGCAGCCTGTCTTGGGCGCGCTTGTTGACAACAGATTATTTATAATAGACCAATTGCCACCACTCATCCTGCCCAAAACCTTGGCCCAAAACCTTGGGCAGGATGACTACCATGCAGAGGGTAGGAACGCGGCTGGGATGGAAAGCCACCGCCTTCACCGCCATCGTCATCCCCACCACCATCCTACATCATTCTACACTGTTGTTTCGGCACATTCTCCCAGATAAGCCTGCTTTCCCTCCCCTCCCCACCCCACCGCCACCCACCTGCCGCAGCGCCGCGCCCCCCAGGGTCATGTCAGGCACGCATTGCACCTCCGTCACCACAATCTCCCCCGTGTCAGCCTGCACTAGCGTATCCACCTGGGCCGCACCCCGCAGCCCCAGCTTGTCGGCCACCATCTCCACGCGCTTGCGGGCGGCCTGGGTGGGTGGGTGGGTGGGTGGGGTGAGGAGGGGGGTGGAGGGGTGGTTTGTGGGGAAGGGTAGGGCATGGGTTCACATGTGTATGGAGGGAGAAGTGTACGAAAGGATAGGTGAGGGGGTGGTTTGTGGGGATGGGGGAGGGTATGGGTTCGAGCTACTGGAGGTGGTGGCAAAGAGGGTGTATGGTGCAGTGCATATAGGACGGGTAGTCAAAAGTGTGTTGGTGAGCTGGAAACATACGCCAAGAGTACTTAGTGGGGTATGGGGAATGCCGGGATTTTATACCGTGTGCAAAATGGTCACTCTGATGCAAACATGGCCAAGTGGGCGGCACATGATGTACAATGCACCACATGACCCATTAAAGTATGTGATGCAATGGCGAATGCAGCAGCCACGCAACCCCCCCCTGGTCCCACCCACATTACAAAGCCATTGCAATTACACGATGCACACATGAATGGTTATATCCCCAATGTACCACCATCAATCCCCACCTGCAGCGCCTCGTTGGGGATGATGTACTCAGGGGGGGGCGTCATCATGATGGGGAACGCAGGGGTCACCCGGTCATCCTCCCCCTCCTCCTCCCCATCCCCTTCCTCCCCTTGCGCCAGATCCATGTGCGGCCCCTGGCCCGGCGCCATGCAAACCCTTAGCGAGGGTGTGAGTGCGCGCATCTTGCCCACGTCCCCCAGCAGGGTGGTGGTTACCTCCAGCCACCGGCTGCGCCCCACCCACTCGATTTGGAGGGGGTCCTCAGGGGCGTCAGAGGTGGTGGTGGGGGAGGCGGTGTGCACCACAATCCTGCAGAGGTGGAGTGGGGTGTGGGGTGGGTGGGTGGGTGTGGGGGTCTTGGAGAGTGTTCGGGTCCTGGTGGAGCGAGGGTGAGGGGACGGGATGGAAAAGGGAGACGGGAGGGACATGCAGTATTAGGGTAAACCCTAAATCCTAAACCCATATATTTGCTCCAACCCAGCAAAGTGAAGCAGCGACCAGGGCTTGATTGGTGTCCAGGGACTCCTTATACTTAACCCTAGAGGCGCCTCAAATCAGGGGCTGTCGCACAATATGGCACTCCCTCGAATTCCGATCAGGGTTTTCCACGCACGTGTCAAACTATATGAAGGGCTCCACAGCAGAGTGCGCAGGCGGCTGCAGCTGCAGCCGCAGCGGCATGCTGGTGGGTGCGGGTGAGACAGGCTGGCAGCAACAGCATGCATCACCCAGGGTTCTTTCTAGGGTTTACGACTCGGTGCTCCATTACCACATGTCAAACAGGAAACAAAAAACCCCTCTAGGGTTTCAGGGTCTACCCACGCACGTGTCAAATTGGATGAACGGCTCCACCGCAAAGTGCGCAGGCGGCCGCAGCGGCATCAGGATGGTGGGGTGCGGGTGGGACAGGCTGTTGGCGGGCAGGGGCTCCCCCTTGGACAGAGACTGCGCGTACTTTTGCAGGTCCTCCCCTCCGCCTAATCGTGCCACGCCCACATCGCCCTCCGCCAGCGCGGGCTTGATGCATAGTACAGAGTGGCCGCCTGGGGCAATAGGTGGAGGGTCAGGAGGAGGCTGGGGAGTGGAGGGGTATTGATGCAGGCAGGAAAATACACATGTGCCCGCTTAGGAAACATGATTTCCCTGGTCCCATGGGTAATCCAAGCTTTACGTTTGAACCCTGTATCAAGGCCCTTGCATAGGGGGAGCCCAAATTTGGCAGCAAATCACGCGAGCAACGACCAGTGCCCACTCCCTCCCCAGGGGCACAAAACCCTTACCTAGGTACGAGCATATCTGGTCGTACAGCGCGTCCGCCGCCTTGCGGTCCGCCCCCGCCGCCGCCAGCACCTCCGCCCCCCCCACCCTGTGCTTGGGCGCGCTGCTGATGCCACATGGCTCAAGCTCAACCAGGGCCTCGGCGGTGCCTATCCGGTCAGCGCACAGCTGGCAGGTGATGAACCCGGGGCCTGCGGGGGAAATGATAAAATGATAAAAAAAAATAGTAGCAGCTGGCAGGTATTGATCCCATGGCCTGCAGAGGGGATTATGCCAAATTGATGAAAGGATGATGGGGTAATATGAGCTGGCAGGTGATGAAACCGGGGCCTGTATGGGATACGATAAATTGGCAAAAATAGGATAAAGAAAGCGTATCAGATGGCGGGTACTGAACCCGGGCCCTGCAGAGAAATTATAGCAGAAGAAAAGTAACTATAATGGACACGAAGCCTGCGGAGGCAATCACAACAGAATAGAAGAAATAAAGAGATGGATGAAAATAAGCTGGCAGGTAATGAACCCGGTGGCTGCAGAGATCATGATAAAAAGATAACCAGGATTAGAACAGATGACATAGTTATAGTCACAGAAGGATAACAGCTGGCCGCCCCAAAACCCCAGACTTAATTTCCCTCCCAAACCCCCACACTCACCTGTAAACGACACCTCAAGGTCCTCCAGGAATGCCTGGAGCATGCCCGCTTGCTGCGATGCCGGTGGCAACGCAATGAACACCACCGCACCTGCTGCCTTGGCCTCCATGGCAAACTGCGTGAGGTCCATATACCTGGGGGTGGAGAGGGAGGGTGAGTTACAAGGAGCAGGGGAGATGCAATTGGGAGCAGAATGCTCTTCTGGTTGATAGTAGAGCTGGGGGTTCCAGGGTATGTGGTTGCCGAGCAAGTTGTGTGGGGTGCGCGCCTGTGTTACAAACGTGGCAAGATTGGAGAGTGCTCGAGGAAACCACCTGAAACCCACCTTGGGCTGTTGGACGAAGGTGCTCGTCGTGAAACCCCCACCCCACCAACCCCCTTCATACATATAAACAAAACTGTATATTTATCACATTTAATAGGAGTGGATATTTCCTATTTATTTGCAAAACAACCCACCTTGGCGGCGGCGCCACCGTGGTGTAGTCCCCCCCCCAGCTGCTCCCCACCCCCCCCACCCCCGCGTGGTGCAGCTCTGCTTGAGCCATGCCCTGCACCTCCAGCGTACCCATCACCAGTGGGGACTGCACCCGCTCTAGCTGGTTGGCGCTCTCAAGGACCGACTCGCACGCGGCATGGGTTTCGTCAACTGCAAAGGGCGTGGGGAGTGGAGGGGTTCACGAGTCTAGGGATGTGGGGTAGGGTTTGGGGTTTCAAATCATGCCCTTTACAATGGGACATGCGCTCCGCACAATAACAAACGCATCCTCTCGATGCCGCTTGCCTCGCATACCCCACACCCCCGCCCCTCACCTGTCCCTGATAGCCAGCGCACACAACAGCACCCTCATCTTCTGGGCTTCATCAAATCCCCACATTGGGCTTAAACCCCCTCCCCTCCCCCACCCCGCCACCCACCTGTCTCCCTGATGGCCAGACCATGCGGCAGCGCCCACACACCCCGCGCCTCAATGGGCACATCCGGCGGCAGCGGGTTGCGGATGGCACCCACCCGGATCTCCCGGGGCAGGTCTGTTTCTTCCAACCCAAGCTTGAGGTGGTCGTTGCGCTTGTGCAGCAGGGCTTGGCGCCGGGAGCGCTCCCGCAGGCCTGTGGGGGAGGGTGGGTGGGTGGAGGGTGGGTGAGGGGGATGGGGGGTGGTGGGAATGCCGCAGCAGCAGTGGTGGGTGTGTGGTCTGTCTGTGTGGACAATTGGATAAAACGTGCTACAAGAAGGTAAAGGCAGAGTCCCCCAAAAATGCCAAGAAAAACGTCCCTACAACAGCACACCCCAACCTCCAACCCCCACTCACCCCCGGTCAGCGGCGCCAACAGGAATGGCTCCGCCTCCACCCCCCGAAGCCTGCTCAGCGCCAGCCACACCTCCCTGCCAGATGCCAGGCTGGCGTCCCGCTGCCATGTGTCGCCGCCACACAGCACCCATACACGCTGGGGGGGGCCGTCGGCAGCCATGGGCAGGGGGGTGTCCGATACAGGCTGCACGGGGAGGGCGGATGGATGGTGTGGGTGGGTGTATAATGCGAGCGAGGGTGGGTATTATGCACAGCATTGAAGTATGTACACAGAGATGTAATGAACAAAACAAAAATGTTAAATCAACACATAGCCTCAGGAAACTTACCTAAACCACTAACTATCTCCTGCTAAATATGCAGGACAATTTTGTCATACACATCCACCAAGTTAAACATACCGATCCGATGGCAAAGGTATGCAAAAGCAGCTCCCCAGAAAACCCTCGCACATGGTTCTGAATGCCATCGTCTCCATTTCATTTCCAACTTCCAAACCCCCTCCCTCCACCCCCAACCCTCCCCACACCATACCCACCTCCTCCGGATACAGCATCCCCGCAGTGGGCGTGGCCATTGATTGGAACACATCCTCAGCCTCCACCATCTCGGGGATTACCAAATCCCCATACTCGGTAACGTCAAAATCGTCCTCCCAGCCCTGGGTCCCCGGGGGCATGGCGGGGGCGTCGTCCAGGTAGGTGTCAAATTCCTGGGTGCCCTCCTGCAACAGGAGTTGGTGCAAAAATGAGACACATTTGCAACAGATTTATTAAGGGGGGTCGTCATCCAGGTAGGTGTCAAACTCCTGGGTGTCCTCCTGCGAACAGTGGGGGTGCAAAATTTGAAACATTTGCTTCATATTTAAGAAGAAACGTTGTCATCCAGGTCGGTGTTACCCGCCTGGTATGGGGAAAAAGTGACATTTGGGACATATTTGGAAGGGGACCAGGCGATTACCACTCCATCCAGTTAGTATCGTATAAAAAGCACATGAAACATGATGATACTGATTGATACAGTTAATATAAGTTTTTATTAAGATAAAATATTAACTGTGACTCTATCCCTTCCCCTCACCCTGGCCTCGTCAAACAGCCCCTTCTTCCCCTCAGGCTCCACATCATCCTCCCCCCCTGGGTGCAGGATGGGCATCAACGCCGTTGAGGTGAAGTCGGAGGTGGGGAGGGGGGGGAGGGGGGCGCGGCCGCCACGCACAAGGGCACCTGCAGGGGTGGGGTGAGTGGGTAAACAGTGGGAGGGCAAAGCTTCTGGGGGGCCAAAGGTGGGTGGCTATGAGGGTGGGTGGGTGGTTGAAACTACGAATTGCGGATCAATGATTTCAATTCCTACAGCTTCCAAAGTATAGAAGAGGTGGTCATGTACGGCTGCTCAAACTCTCACTCGCCCACACAGAGAAAGGAAAGCGGGTGACGCGCAAAGGCGAAGTTAGGGGCCACTTGCTCGCACCAAGGGCTACGCAACGCGCCGGAACACCTAATCAAGCAGAGGCCTTAGCCACCAGCATGCACGGTAGTGTGTAACACTCACCACAATGCCACACACAGAACACCTAAACCCTCGCGCCAAACCCTGCGCCCCACCACTCACCCGACACCACATGCCTCATGATGGCCCCATGCGCGAGGCCCACCTCCTCTACCTGCCAATCAAGTTGACAACTGGCCCCAAACCCTAGCCAACAAAACCCTAGCCCCGCCACTCACATGGCGCATGATGGCCCCATTTGTGAGTCCCACCTCCCCTGCCTGCCACCCATACTAATTTAAAACCCTAAACCCAAACTCTACTTGCCTAACCCTAGCCCCGCCACTCACCCGACACCACATGGCGCATGATGGCCCCATGCGTGAGTCCCACCTCCCCTGCCTGCTGGAACATCACATCACATGGAGCCAGCGAGGGAAGGGGGTACACACAGTTGAACAAAATGGTGCCGGACTTGTTCCTGCGGGCGTTTAGGGAGGATGGGGGGGTGTAAGGCGATGGGGGGTAGAAGGCATGTAGAGAGGTGGATATCAGGCATGTCAGTGTGGCATGAAGGAAGGGTATTGGGTGCTGTGTTGCAATACCGCGGAACAAGGAAAGAGAAACCGAATGAATACGCATAATTTTTTAACAGCAAACACATTGACAGGTTAGAAGAACCCCTTAATTATGTTGAAGAGTATCAACATTTGCAGTATAAACATGTTGCAATACATTTCATTCGTATTTCTTCTTGTTTTTCTTGGCAACTACCATTACAACCACGTACTGGCAAATCTCCTCGGGACTGAGGTCATCCAGGTTCTCAAACACAAATTCCTCATCCATGGAGGACGTGGCAGCAGACGACTCCCCCTCCCCCTCCTCCTCCCCTTCTTCCCCTTGATCACCCTCAGCGGCACCACTGGTACCAGCTTCCTCCCCCTCCTCGACCTCCCCTTGCTCCTCCCCCTCTTCCTGGTGCTCCCCTTGGGTGGCTGGGCCTGGTAGGAACGGTGGGAGGGTGTTGGGGTGGGGAGGGTGTTGGGGTCACCGGGTTTAGGGATGATTGGGAAACAGCTTCTCTTGTGGATCAATAAGTGTGTCGCAATCCTTTTCCCTTACTAAAACAAAGGCTGAGCTGCCCAAATGCAGTGTCAACTCTGCCTTGTCCTCGTTTTCCTCCCCTTGCGCCTCCCTATGCAGCGACGCACTTTTGCGCAAGCCTGGTGCTATAGATCTTAAGCGCAGGTTGCAAATATAACACGCAGAAATACAATACAATACAATACGATATGATCCCTAATATACAATAGGTTCTTCCAATCAGCCCACCAAGGTGCTGTAGTAACCACATTTTGTGCTGTGAACACATTTTTTCCCCCTCACCTTCCTCCCCTTGCGCCTCCTTTTGCAGCGCCGACTGCAGCGCGCTGGTGCGAAGGGAGGTGCGGTAGTTCTCAAGCGCGGGCAGGGGCTGGGCTTCCTCCCCGACCACCTCGCCCATGCCCTCCCCTTGACCTCCCTCCACCTCCTCCTCGTAATCAGGCAGCAGCACAAAGCCGTCGAAGCGGGCGATGTCGCGCAGCCCCAAATCCTGGAAATTTGGGGGAAATTGGAGTTGATACGGGCTTGGGATATACCTGTTCTCTATTAATCACATGGCGTCATGGACTGGGTTTGGGTGTGGTGACCCCCAAAAGTGCATGTGCTATTACCCGAAAGGCCTGCCTATATATATACATTCTGTCCAACTTCAGGGAAAAGCACATGTTGTAGATTCGACAACACACGCTTGTGCCCATAATTGGTACTAACGTGATGGTGAAGTGAAGTACTTGTTGGGATTTTATAATGCGGTGGGTTGTTCTCCCCTCCTCCTCCGCGGCCAACCCACCCTCCCCAACCCCCACCCGCTCACCTTGAAGAGCTTGGTTGCCCCATGGCGGATGCCCTGCGCAAGCTCCTTAGGCAGGTGCGGGGGTGTGTGGTGCACCAGCAGCGCTTGCGGGCTGTAGATGCGGCCCTGGCTAAGGGTAACTGGCCCGTCGTGCTCTGCATGCGCCTGCTCCCGCATGCCCTCCACAACCATCTGAACGCCCTCGTCTGCCCACCCCTGCAATGACATTCACATGGTTGATGCGACCAATATGAAGGACACCGCTCACAGTGTGTAAATAAAACCTGTTGAAGCAATGCTTCAAGCTGCCCCCCCCAGCGATTAAGCAGCTTATGGCCCAATGGCGCCTGGACCTTCAGGAGGAACCTGCTATTTTGCTGGGGCAGCTCTTGCTACACTACACCCATGGTCGCACAGAAAGCTTCCTAACAGCCTACAACCCTGGGAACGTGGATAGCTCTCAATGTCAAATTGCACATGTGCAGTGACAAACCCCCACCCAACCCACCTCCACGCGCGCCAGCCAGGCCTCCAGATCCAGCTGCGCATCAATCACATCGTGCTCGTAGTCTGTCACCTCAAGCTCGGTGGGGGGCAGGGCGATGGGCCCCTTGGGTGTGTCGATCACTGTGCAGCTGAAGTCCACGCAGGTGGACAGCAGGGGTTGGATGATGACAGAGTCGCAGGTGTCCTGAAGGGTGGAAGAGGATTTATGCAGGGGTTAAGTAGGATTTTGTGTAGGGTTTTGGGGGTGTCTATCAAAACGCAGGTGTTCAGGTGCGGTAGAATAAAACGTAGCCTTGCAGGTGTTTCCGGAAGAAGCAGGAGGGTTTTGGATACGGTACCGGCAAAAACAATTCAGGAAGAGTAGTGGGAAGGATTTGCTGGGTACTGGCATGCTAATGCCGACAAGGGTGGCGCCATCCCAGCTGCCCCGCCCACTCATTAGGGTGTTAGGGTCCCTGGCGGGGGTTCAAATTTCATGCTTTTCTTGGGGTTTAAGGTTTCCGAATCCCGGTCCCCGCACCTCCTGCAGGAGCATTGCCCTCCCCGCGTTGAATGCCGCGTCCACCCCCCTTGCCACCACCACCACCCCCTCGCTGCCCCCCACCGCAGGCCGCACGCTCATGCGCTCCCAATCCTCGTCTAGATCGTGCTCCTCAAGCCAATCCCTGGGGGAAAATACAGGGGTTTAGGGTCTGGAGGAGATGGAGGTGTGCGCGGAGGCAGGAAACACAAATTCAAAGAATGGATGAGAAATGCCTCCTTGCGTTGCACTGAGTTCTTGAGACTAGGGACACGTTGGTGCCAACCACACGTTGATGCCAATCATGCGACATGGTACACACACCACCCCTCACCCCCCGAATCCCACCTGAATCTGTCCATCCATCCCTGCGGATGCTCCAACATCCTATCAAAACCCTTGGGTGCAAACCCAAATCCTAAGGGTGCAAGCCCACCCCCACCCCCCACTGCCACCCACCTGAACCTGTCCATCCACTCCTGCGGATGCTCCAACACCCTATCAAAACCCTAGGTGTGCACAACCCCCCCACCCACCTGAACCTGTCCATCCACTCCTGCGGCTGCTCCATTGCCTCCCTGGTGAGGCTGGCCAGGGGGAGGGTGGGGTATCCCCGCGCACGCAGCTCGTCAAGCGCGCTGCAAGGGGGGAAAGGGGAGGGTGGGTTTGAGGGTACGAAAACACACATTCAAGGTCATTTCCTATCTGACGGGGGATGCGTGGCCGCGTGTGGCAGGCCATGGGCAGAGTCATGTGGCATCTCATGTGGCAACATGTGGTGGTGGCAAGTGGCGCATGACGTGGCGCCATGGGACGTGCCAACGGGTGCTATATGGTCTGTCATTCAGTGCCATGCGGCGCCAAGTGATGCTGTGCACACGCAATTCCCTCCTTTAGCACTCCCCCACACGATGCATCATCATTGCTCGCACCATACCTCACCCCAGCCACAATCAAACCCAGCTCTCCTGTCCCCACAACTGCCCTCACCCACTACCCTCCAAAACCCCACCCGGCCTTATCCCTCACCCCCCTCCCGCTTCCAAAACCCTTACCTGACCCTATCCCCCAGCAGCTGCACCACCTGGGCGGAGGGGCCTAAATGCAACACCCCCGCATCCGCCAGGCATTGCTGCGCATCCGCGCCGGCGGGGCCCAGGGCGCAATACGCCACGTCAGCGCTGTCACGCAGTGCCTGGGCTAGGTCCTGTAAGCGGGTTGAAGAGAGGGTCAACATGGTGGTGGATAAGGTGGGTGATGTTAGTCAGAATCCGTGCGTTTGCAAGGGGATGGTAAGGACTACGCCAGCACCACATCCAGCTCCCAACCTAGGGGTTTTGTCTAGGGTTCTGCCTAGGGTTTTGTACCTGGGGATCTGCTTAGGGTTTCATCTAGGGTTTTGCTTAGGGTTTCTCACCTGCAGGGTCTCTTACACCTGTCGCTCCGGCTGCTGCGCCAGCACAACATCCAGCTTCGCAGGGTTCTGTCTGGGGTTTCATCTAGGGTTTTGCTTAGGGTTTCTCACCTGCAGGGTCTCGTACACCTGCCGCTCCGGCTGCTGCGCCAGCACAACATCCAGCCCCCTAGCGTTCTGCCTAGGGTTTCATCTAGACTTTTATCTAGGTTCAGTTGGAATATTGGTAAGGGATTTTTGCCCTCACCTGTAGGGTCTCGTACACCTGCCGCTCCGGCTGCTGCGCCAGCACCACATCCAGCTCCTCAGCACTCAGGCTCATTGCTTCAGGGCTAGTGATGACATGCGACCTGCCCTGCGCATCAAGATAGTAGGCCTGTACCGAGATGCCGGAGGTGGCCGCGGCGGCGCCTGCGGTGGGGGGTGGGGAGGGGTGTTGGTGGGTGGGTGGGGCACAGGTGGTGGTGATGGGATGGGGTGGTTGCTACACTGACTGCCACACCCGCAGACATGTCGCTGAAAACCGGGACAATTGGATCACCCATGTTTTGTTCAATATGCATTCCATATAGTAAATTACATAATAGTTAGTGCTTGACACTTCAAAACACTTATGCTACTACTAAAAAATATTCTACCTTTGTTTATTTGTACTTTGTAGTACCATATTGTACGTGTCGTGGCTGCAATACTACATTTTTAACGGTGACTTCAAATTGCTCCCTTTCCCCTACCCGTGACTTCCTCCGCATCCATCCACCACGCAGTTTGCAGCTGGCCAATGAGTGAGCGGGCAGTGGCCAGAGACGCGTCCCGCTCGTGTGTGGGGCCGCCCCCGCCGCACACCACGGCTAGGGTAATGCTAGGGTCTGGCTCCGACAGGCGCCAGGGGGTGTGGGAGGAGACCTGCTGCGCGTAGGAGGAAACCAGCCCGTCCTGCAAGGGGGAAGGGGTTGGGTCAGGCGGTGCAGGATGTCAGGGGAAGTCAAATGTTTGTTCGGCCCAGCTCCGTTTCAGCTCACGAGATTATTCCATGCTGACGAATGCTAAGAGACGGCCATGCCTTGGTTGCTGCCCAAGGAAACCAACCGACTCACCAAGCCACCAACCAACCGACCACCCATATGTGTCTGGTTTCCCAGGAGACAAATGGTTGGTTGGTTGGTTAAATAGTTTGGTTGGATGGTTGGGATCCTTGGGCAGCCACCAAAGTATGACGGTTATATAACATTCCTCAGCATACAACAACCTCGTGGAACCAAACTTGTTCCACGAAATGGCTTCCCAGGGAACAAAACCACGAGCAACACCTTAAAGGCCCCGCCCCATTCCGCCCCATACCTCCCCCCCCTCCTGCCCCGGCCCCCCATGTGCCAGGCTTGCCCGCATCTCCCCCTCCAGCACCCCCCTCAGCCGCGCCTGCAGCTCCGCCTTGGAGCCAGAGTAGGACAGGCCGCGCGCCTGCAGCTCGGCTTGGAGCTCCCGCATGATCATGCTGTCAACCTGGGCAGGGAGGTGGAGTTTAGAGTTTGCTTTTAGGGTTCAGCTCCCGCATGATCATGCTGTCAACCTCGGTGGGGTGGACGAGGGTATAGGGTTTACAACTTAGGGTTTAGCTCCCGCATGATCATGCTGTCCACCTGGGGAGGGGTTAGGGTTCGCGGGTTAGAGTTATGCTTGCCCATCATCATGCTGTCAAGGTTAAGGAGGGGTGGGTGGGGGCGGGGGAGGAGGGGGTTGAGGGTCTGTGGTTTAGGGTTTGCAGGTTAGGGTTCACGGTTTAGCTCACGAATGATCATGCTGTCGAATTGGGGAGGGAGGTGGAGTTCAGTGTCTGCTTTTAGGGTTCAGCTCATGCATGATCATGCTGTCAACCTGGGTGGGATGGTAGGGAGGGTTCAGGGTTTGCGGGTTAGGGTATACCACTTAGGGATAACGGTTTCTCGCGCGCATCATCATGCTGTCGACGTGGGGTGTGTGGTCCGGGGGAGGTGGAGGCCGATCATCTTCTGCCATATCAGAACATGGCAGCCATTTTCCGCTCTTCTCACCACCACCCAACCAACGACACCCCCCACCACCATCCACCACCACCATCCCTCCCACTCACAATGTTAGCCGCCACCCCCTCCACATCCACACCCCCCAGCGCCTCCTTGTCTAGCATCTCCTCCAGCTTCGACACCAGCTCTGTGCGCATGACGCCACTGGGGTCCAGGCCGCGCTCAATCCAGGCGTCCTTCAGTTCAGACACCTGCGGGGGTGGGTTAGGGTTTAGGGTTCAGAATCGAGGGTTCAAACACCAGGGATTGGAGCCACGTCGACGTGGCCTCGACGGCAGTTTTAGCCCACTTCCAAGGGGTGGTTTAGGGTTTAGGATTTAGGGTTTAGGGTGCAACTGGCCTGTACACCCAACGCCTCTCGCAGGTGTGGGGTCGCGTGTGAATTGTGTGGGGTGGGGCGCAGGACGCATGCACACCCTGCACCTTAGCGGTGTGCACATGATGGTGGTGACTCCATCCCCCGATACCCACCCAACATTGCACAGCCCAACCACCCCCCACACACGTACACCCGCATGGACCTCCACCCCACCCACCACCCACCACCCCCACCCCCTCCGCACCCACCCGCATGGCACTGGGCACCATCATCCCCCCTGCCTCCCCTGGCGCCTGCGCCCACCCCCCCGCCTCAGCCTCCAGCGCCCCCCGCAGCAGCTCAGACAGCTGGGCGCGGGGCAGCCCAGCACCCATCATGCCGCGCTTGCTCAGCTCCTACAGACACGGGAGGTAGGGTTTTATACAGATAGGGGTTTAAGCAGGGTTTTATAAGGGTTTTGGGATGGGGTATTTGAGGGTGCGCTGGGCAGCATCATGTTGGCGCTTGCTCAGCTCCTACACGCGCAGGAGGTAGGTTTTTGAATAGGGTTTTTGAGTCAGGTTGTTAGGGTATTTTTTGAAATAGGTGCCGTCTAGTACGCGCACCAGGTCCTGCCTGCTGAGCTGCTAGAGGCGGGAGAGCGGGGTTGTGAACAGGTTATTGAGGGGAAATTTACTTGGCGGAGTGCACATGAAAGGGCATGCCTTCCAATGTGTATACCAGGCCAGCAGGCATGCTGGGAATGCCACACCCCACTCCGAAAGCCTGGCTCACTTTCTTCCAGTGTGGCAGAAATCGACAAACGGATTGACAAAGCAACCATGCCAACAAATTGAAACTAAGCCCTAAACCGTGATGTGATGTGCACCGTGGCAATATGGTCTGTCAGGCTCGCATTGCACCCCACCACCTCATCACCAACCCTCGATAAGGTTTTCTTCTAGGGTTTCCTCCTACCTTTCCCTCACCTGGCGATCTGTCGCACCAACAGGCTTGCAATGCACCCCACTAGACACCCTCCTATGAATTTCCCCTCGGGGTGTTATTTCCTCACCTGGCGCAGCTGCGGCACCGTCAGGCTTGAGATGTAGCCCGTAACTTCATCCAGCTCATTCACACCCCCTGGCTCCACCCCGTGCTTCTCGTTGTAGTCCAGCGCCATCTGGATCAGCTCGGCCTTGCTGGTCCCTCCCGGGGATATGCCCCTGGGAGGTGGGGGTGGGGGCAATGCAAACTTGAAATTATGATACATTGCAAAAGTATACAAACCAATAAGAACAAATATTGAAAGGAGCACATTCCAATGCATGGAGCGTGCAGGCCTTACTGGTCCCTCCCGGGAATATGCCCCTGGATGGTGGAGCCAGGGGGTGGATGGATTTGTGGATGGGTGGGTAAGTGGGGGATGGTGGGGGGCCGATGCACCCCAATGCATGGAGCGGGCAGGCAAGTGCAGACGTAGCATGCCACAAGGGGTTGGAACAGTGGCATTGTGCAGGGGTGGGTGATAGGAGGAAGGCAACAAAAACATGAATGCCAACTCCATGCCAACACCTCCGCCATACACACATCCCTCAACCCAAACCCTTTCCCTCAGCCAGGGGCTTGAATATGTAGCCCTCCAATTTGAACTCTAACCCCTAAAACCCCAATTGAATTCCCTAAACCCTACACCCTGCAGCGCACCTCTCCCTGAGCCAGGGCTTGAGCTTCTTGAGGGTCCAGTTGCGGGGGTCCTCCATGCGCGCTGGGCTGCCTGCACCCGCCCTTGCAGCCTGCTCGTCCTGCGCAGCCTGCGCCAACAGCATGCAGGTTAGAATCCCTAACCCAGAGCGGCAAGCGGGTAATTACTACCCTGAACAGGATTGTAAACCCTAATTTAAACCCCCAAAACCTGAATCCGCCCTTGCAGCCTGCTCATCCTGCGCGGCCTGCGCCAACAGCACGCTGGGCATAAACCCTAAACCGAAACCCTATACCCCAACCCGCCCTTTTAGCCTGCTCGTCCTGCATGGCCTGTCCCAACAGCAATCTGGTTGTAAAGTGGCGTATGGTACTAGCTGATTACCTAGCCATGCATTTTACAACCAACTTGATTCGCAGTACCATACTTCACGTATGCGACCAGCCCACCTGCAGTAGTCGCGCCACCAGCGCCTGCTTCCTCCCCGTGCGCGGCACCGAGTGCACTTTGCACAGGTGCTGGAGCTGCACCATGGTGAGAGACTCAAGGTCGGAGCTGGCGGACTGGAGGCTGCCGCTGGGGGGGGCTGCAGTGGGGGGTGGGCGGTAGGGTTGGTGCGTGCATGTGAGGACTCCTTGGTTGTAACAGGCCTTGCAAGACTGACTGACTGACTGACTGATGGCTGTATTGCGGGAACCTGGCGTGAAGTGATAAAAAATCTCTGCCTGGTATGAGGCATGATGACCATGTCCCTGTAATGCATGCATGCATGTATGCATGAGCAAGCATAATGGTCTCAGTGGTTTGCCACGCACCCTCTGAGTCTTCCTCACTGGCTGACCGCACCCTGTGGCGGTGGGGGACCAACGGAGGGCGCGCCAGGGGGTGGGGGCGGTGCAGAGGGGAGGTCACCAGGGGCGTAGCGCTGGGGAAAGACCTGGAGAGGGAGGACAAGATAAGCAAGGGAGGTGAGGGTGGTCGCAGAGAATAAATGGTGGATGATACAGCACTGGAGGTTGCAGCATTAGTGCATGGGGTGTGGTTGGAGGGGATGCAACTTCACAAGGGGTGAAATGGCACCGATGGCTATTACACGAAGAACAACGCGAGCAGCAACACAGTAAACCTGCTTCGTAATACACACAAACAGCTGTTCTCAAATCGGGACAGTGACTATCAACGCCTAGGTGCCATGCCTAGTAGTGACCGAGGTGGGTAACCCACCAATGCCATGAATACCAATAATCCCACCCGACAACCCACCCACCCAATACCCCCACCAATACACACACCAGACCCCAATTCTCCACCCTCCTATTCCTGCCACTCTCAATACACCCACCAAATACTCCCCCACCCACGCCCACCCCAGTACTACTCCCCACATCCCAGACCACACACCCCTGGCCTCCTACGTTTGTGAGCACACCAGTACCACTCACCTGGACAAAGAACCACCTCCCAGATGGCACCGCACCACCTGCCGTCGATACATCCTGTGTGGGCACGCCTGTGTCCCGAAACTGCCCCGCCATGCCACCGGCCTAATCACACCGCACAGCGGCTGCTTGCCCCAAGCCCCCACCCTCGATTGAGGTGTAGGTTGTAGTTTCACGGCGTTTGCCACTGCTGCTGCCATCCTAAGCCGGCAACCAGCCACGCCAAAGCCGTGTGTGTGCCGCCGGGAGTCGTGGTTGGGATGCTTCCACAAACCGGAAACTCACGCCATGGCCACGATGCCTGGCTGCTATGACGTGAGTTACTGGAACAAAGTGTTGGGGTGCTATTAGGCGCTCGCAATTGCTGTGTTGTGGAGTAAATGCATACATGCATCCGAGGCTTTTACCAGTCCACTTACAGCCGGCGTCAACGGCGGCAAAAGGCGGACATGCCACCGCAGGCCACGTGCCGCCGCTGTAGAAAATAGACTAAAAATGAAAACATTTCCATTTTGGCTCATTTTTGGGCAGTGTGGCTTTCAAACCCCACAAGGTGTGGCCCAACCTATTTATATATGTGGGATGGCGTTGCACCAGACCAACTCCGTGAAACCGGCTTGCAAATGGCAGCACTTCCTCCCATGTTGATGGCGAATCGGCATGAAGTGGACTGAGTGGAACCTCATCCTTTGGAAACACATGCATCCTCCTTGTCCACATGGAGCGGCCTTATTGGGTGCATGTGCATCAAGGGCACCTCACCACCCCCTCAGGTGCTGGCAGCACACAGTCACGGCTAAACAACCACCGTGGCACAAAAACAACTGACCACGGCCCATTTTTGGTAAATGTCATTTACAAAGCACTCTTGCCACTTCAACCTTCTCAGGGCCCCCGGGGTCAGGGTTACACATGAACAACCGTGACTGCAGCAATGACCCCTGCTGATGGATCATCGCCATTCATGACGTTGGACATTAAATCACAATAAACTTTCTTCCAGGTGGGATGCAACCCACCCATTGCTGGGTTCAAGGGTGCAGGGAGGCAGGGAACCCAACTGTCCATGCATAAACCATGCAACAACCACAGGGGATACAGCATGTACCCCATACTGCTACTACTAGCGGGGGATGCAGTTATTTAGTTAGTTAGTTACATGCATTCCAGCAATACAGTCAGATTAGCAGTCAGTCTTGCACATGCGGCGCCACGCAGCTCTTTTCTGGCACTATTTGAACCATCTATTGATCCCACGCGACTTGAGGTCCTGCTGGAGTAGGTCAGCCCACGTGGCCCTTGGCTTACCTACCCCCTTTGCCCCCTCTACCCTACCAAACACCATACATTTAGGAACCCTATCGTCTGATAAACGTCCTAAATGTCCCAACCAGCGTAGCCTAATGTCCCTGAGTTTGTCACTTATGCTTTGTAGCCCACACTTGCTAAGGAGAACGGAATTAGGGGTGTGCACCAACCTAGAAACCCCGCACAGAGCTCTTAAACAATTATTATCCCGGGGGCTGCAGTACCATGCAGTAACACCAACTATCACCGATCGGACTTGCTGCGCTTGCGCTCCTTGCGGTCATCTTCCCTCTCACCATCCCGCCGCTTGTTACGCCGATCCCCATCACGATCCCGTTCCCCGTCGCGATCCCGGCCACGATCCCGGTCCCGGTCCCCATCCCGCCGTTTCTCCCCATCGCGGCGATCGTGCTTGTCCCCGTTGCGGTCCTCCCTGCGCCACACGCCACATGCGGACAATCAGAGAGGGACATTCAGGGATTGGTGGAGTGAGTGATTGGCCAACACGCAGCCAAACCAGCGGAACATGTATGCAGCATGCAGTGGGTTACATGCGCACCGCCCACCACTTCACATGCAATTGTTTGATCCTTCAGCCGACCACCCTGGCCCAACAGCCTACGTGGAACACCTCCTTTAAAATTCCTTTCGGGAAATACATCACTGGTTCTTGGCTATTCAAGGTGTTGCAGCTGTGTGCTTGTCTCGGCCCCATGCACACACATGCATACATCACAACTGCTGGATAAGCACAAGTGCTACCTAGGTTGTTGCAGCCTCCGGTTTAGGGTTGAACGGTTAAGCTCTTGCCAGCGAGTGCATACACGCCACATATACAACCACTTGGCCCATTTGCCTAGCCATGTGCCGCACCTCTCCCTGTCCCGCTCCTTTTCCCGCCCCTTGTCTTTCGTCCTCTCCCTCTCCCTCTCCCTCTCCCGCTCCTTCTCGTGTTCCTTGTCCCTCCCCTTGTCACGCCCCCTCTCCTTTTCCCGCTCGTGCTCCCGCTCTCGTTCCCGCTCGCTAGGTTTCTGCTGCGTGGCCGCTGCAGCCTCCTCGACCCCCTTGCTCTCCCCACCACCTGAACAGCCAACAAGGTGGGCAATTCCAGCAACCCATTGGGGAGGGGCAAGGCATAATGGCCCACATCTTATGTCCAATGTGGGGCGCATTTGTTAAAAAGGAAATTGTTTTGAGATTTTGGTGGCAAGAACGGCAAATTGCATACATTATCGTACCACGAGCAACAGCAACATGCTGCATTTTTCCAGCGCCTACTTTCCAATACACACACATACATATAACCACAGAAACGACCGTCACCGCACCCCCCAGACCCCACCTGCGGCCACAGCCCCCTCCACCTCCATATCCACATCCTCCCCTGCGCTCCCATTGGCCGCACCATCCGCCCCACTGCCACCAACAGGCATGCCGCCCACACCGCCATCGTCCGCTTTTGCCTCCTCCGCTACCTCTGGCTGCCATCCCAGGGCCTGCAGGTATCCCCGTACCCGCTTGCGGTCCTTCTCACGATCCGCAGGGTTGCCTGTGCATGTGGGCGGCTAGGGTTTAGGGTTGCCTGCACACTTCAGGATGCACAGGGTATTCCACCCGGGTGCCAGGCTAATGAGACACCAATCAGGGCCACGCCAGGCCTGCCCAGCTAGACTAGGAGTCTGGGGAAGGAAACAAGTGAAGAACTTCTAGATTTTGCAGACTTCAAGCATGTACAGCGTTCCTAGGTTTTGCATTGCTGAAATGCATGTGAGTCTCTAAATAACTAGGGTTCCTAGGGTTTTTTTCTCACCGTCCTCCCCTAGGTTGTCGTGGTACTCCTCCAGCGCCCCCCTGATGGGTGCAAGGCTGGCGCGCCGCGTGTGCAGCAGCATAAGCAGGCGGCGCCGCAGGCCGGGGTCCCCGGTGGCCCACAGGCAGGCGGTGATGTAGGCGCACTGAGAATGGACAGAGAGGGGAGAGGGGTTGAGGAAGGGGATTGTGATTGCCACAGAATTTGCCACAGAAATTGCAATCTGGACACACTGATCTACTTTTTGCTCACGATCCGTGAGTGGGGGTGAAAAAGCAGGCGGCGCCGCAGGCCAGGGTCCCCGGTGGCCCACAGGCAGGCGGTGATGTAGGCACACTGGGGGAGGGGGGAATTGTGGGGGGAGGTCAGAAGTGCAAAGTTTTGATTGCTGTTGCTTTTCCCTGTTCAGCTAGGTGGGTGGGAGAGTAGGGTTTTTGGGGTACACAGCCAGGCGCAACCGGGAGGTGGGGGTAAACGCGGATGGCATCACAAATGCACATTTGCAAACAGTGGCAAACCAGGGCCCATGCAACCAAGCCTATAAGCAATGGCGGCAAATCAGGCCACCATAAAACAACCAAATAAAGCCACCCCCACCTGCTGCAGCGTGTACAGCCCCGCATCCTTTCCGTCAACCCTACCCCCAAGATCCTAAACCCTAACAAGCACCCTAACCTCCCACCTGCTGCAGCGTGTACAGCCCCGCATCCATCCTTGCCAGCAGCCGCTCCTCCTCATCCACCTCTTCCTCCCCCTCCTGAGCAGCAACCCTGGCTTCCTCCCCTTGCACCCGAGCCAGGTAGCGAAAGAACACCTCAAGCAGGCGGTCGCACTTTTCAAACTCGTTTTCGGCGAATTTGGCCGCCACGCGGTCGCGGCGCGATCCCTGGGACAGGCTCTGCAGGGGACGGGGGTGTTAGAAACTTAGAAAATTCGTCGGGGGTGAGCGGGCGAAGTTGGTGGCCACGTACATGCAGCGCAAGTTCAGGATAGGGCCTGAAGTGGGAATGGGGACAACTGGTAAAAAGAAGCTACAAACTGCTTCTTAACCTGGCAAAGCTTTCAGAGGCCTGCTTCGTTGACAAATACCCCAGCCCAAAACCCTAAATCCACAGCTCCCCGCACCTGGAACAGGTTGAATATCGTTGACACCGCCCGCTCCTCCACCTCCTGCTCGGCGGCACCAACCCCCTTCACCTTGACGCGCTCCATGAAAACCCCAAACAGGGTTTTCAGGCCCAGCACGTCCACAAAGCGTTCGCAGGCGGGTGCGCAGCGCGTGGTTGCAAAGTCCAGCGCCTTGAGGGCGCCGCCGCGCGCTGCCCGCTTGGCTTTCAGCACAAGGACCATCAGCTCGATGCCTGCGCAAGCGCCATTTGTTGGTGAGTTTTCCTTTCCAATGTCAACAAATTTATACAATGGAAGTGATTTAGTTAAATTTACACAAATGCTTAGATTTAGGGTTTGCTGTTTCGTTTTCAGCACACGGACCATCAGCTCGATGCCTGCGCGGGGGTAAAGGCAGCATTTGTTGTTGTTCTGTGGAATTATATGTACCATTTCTGCGCATAACGAAACCAAGAGCTTGATGCCTGTACAGGCGGGGAGGCAGCAGATTAGCCCCTGTGAAGTCCATTAATGGGCCCTTGTGTGGTTTCATACATTTTAATGATTTTTGGGGTACGGTATGTTTGTGGGGTGATCCATTTCTATCTGGGAAGGGAAAAACACATCCGACATTTCCCATGTCGTGCACGCATGCGCACGCCGACCAGCACGCACATCTCCTCACCCCAGCCCCCCACCACAGCACCACCACCACCACACAACACTGACCCACCCAGCACACAAAGCACCACACCCAAATCACGGCCCCCTGGCCCCAACCCCCCCCACCTTCTGCAGTACAAACAGCCCCTAATGGTCTAGGTTACTGTCAGGGTTTAGAAAACCCCAAACCCTAAACCCTGCCCCCTTCCCCCCCACCTTCTGCCTTTACAAACAGCCCCTTGTTGTCCGGGTACATGAGCGCGGAGCACAGCACGTTGAACAGGTTCTCCATGTACTCCTCCTCGTCGGTGTCCCGGGGATCCCTGCGGAAGAGAGCCCATTAGACAAAAGCGGGCGCAAGTCCCACATGCATGGTTGGTACCCCCCACCACCCCCGGGAACGGCATATTGTGAGAGATGGGACAGTGAGAGGGTGTGAAGGCGTGTGGTTTGGGTATGTCAGCCAGCCTACCAACCGCGCCAGTAAAGCCTGCACATGCTGTCACACACACTCTCGGCCACCACCTCCACCACCATGTGCCGCCCCCTCGCCACACCCGTTCTTGAAGGCGCTATTGCCTGCAGCACCGCACGCACCCTTTCCCCCCAGCGACACCCTCCACCCCGCCCTATCTATTTCTGAACAGCACTATTGCACACCCACCCACCGCATTGTCACCCTCCATCCACTCCACCAGATTCAAATGGCGCTACTGCCCACACACATCCCTTCCCCTTCCCCCCATCGTCACCCTCCACCCACCACCCCCACCTGTTTTTGAAGGGTGCAATCGCCTGCAGCACCACATCCATGCCGCTCATCTCGCCCAGGCGCTGCTGGTTGGCGGCGCTGGTCTGCAGCAGTATGGCCAGCACCTCGCTCGCATACTGCTTGTTGCTGTCAAACTCACGCACCTTGATGCGGGACAGGAGCCACTTGAGCAGCTGCGGGGGGGGGGAAGGACGGGGCGTGGAGGCGGGGTGGGTGTAGGCGGAGAGAGAGTGCTTACTATGTGTGTGTGTGTGTGTGTGTGTGTGTGTTTATGTGTGTGTGTTTGTGACAAGGACGGGTGCAAACATATATAATGCGAGTCCATGATCGCCCCACCCCCACCGTCACCACCAGCATATCCACATAGAGCCTTGCAGCACAATATCCGCCGCCACCCGGCTAATGTCCACCCCATTGCCCACCACCACTCCCCACCCCACACCCACCCACACCATCCCCACCGTAGTGGGCTGCACCACCATGTCCGTCATGCCCGGGCTGATCTCCATCACTCCCCACCCCCACCCCATCCCACCCACCACCCACCCACACCCCTACCTTAGTGCGCTGCACCACTGTGTCTGCCACCCCCGGGCTGATCTCCATCATATTGTCGAGTATTGACAGCACATTGAACACCCCCTTGGCCTCCTCCTCGTCGCCCTCATTTAGGCCCCCCAGCTGCTGCACCAGCAATTCCAGCGCATTTGCCTCAAGCATGGCCTCCACAAGGGCCTGGGCCTCCTCGTCCTGGGGGGTTTGGACGGGGGCAAATGTCGGGATTTGTGGGGGGCACATTGGGAGATGAAGGAATGAGTGGGTGGGCGGCACCCATGTGAGGGGCGGGACGAAATTGATAAAAACAAGGGGGTCATTGCACAGCTATTGCTATTCGCATGACAAAGCTGCGCCATAAGCGCAGGTTCCCGCGCCCAGCTGCACACCCACCACCACCGCCACCCCTTGCCGAACCCCCCACCCCGCCAACCAGGCCCAAACAGCATGTGTTAAACACTGATTGCTAATCCGGGGATATGTACTAGCTTCTCAATACCGAAAGGACAAGAATTTAAGTTTTTTACTTTCAAAATTTTGGATTTTGAAAGACGCACCGAGTCCTCCACCACATCCGAGTCAGTCAGCTCCATCATGAGCTCAATCACATCCCCCGCGATATCACTATTCTCGTGGCTCAGCAGCGCCATGAGCGCAGGCACCGCCCCAAGCTGCACAAAGTAGGGGTACAGCTCCGGGCTGCCCGTCACAGCCATCAGCGCCTTGATGGCAGCGTCCAGCTCCAGCTCAGAGTCCATGTACTTGTCTGGGTGCTCAGCGTGCTTGATGCGCTGCGCCATGTTCTCCTTGGCCTGTGGGGGTGGGTGGAGGGTGTGGGAGGGTGGGTGGAGGTTTGGGGAGAGGTGGTTGGCATACTGCACATGCTTTTGATGGCGGTGCATGCCCATGCCTGTGCCACCACCACCACCACCACCACCACCACCACCACCACCACCACCACCACCACCACCACCGCCACATGCCATCAATAGCACCGCCACCCATCATTGGGGCAGCAAATCTCGCCGCCGCGTGCTACTACCCAGTGGGGCCAGGCACATGCACGCACTTGCAACCGTGGTTCGGCAGTGGATGCGCCGACCTGCAGTGTGGCACCCACACCCCGCGTCCAGCTGCCGCACCGCATCTTCCCTTTGTTCACACGCCCAGGCGCAAACATCCCCCCCCACACGTCCCTCTTATTTCCCCCCACCCACCTTGCGCTCAAAGGCCAGGAACAGCTGCCGCAGGCCCTTGGCATCCAGAGACCCCATTGCCTGCAACAACAGCACACACACGCGCACCATGTCAGCAACCAACCTCCCCACCCGCGTGCACACACCACTCTTCCTCCACCACGCACCTACCACCCGCAGCGACACCTGCAAGTGCAAACCCTGATCCGTTCCAACTGCAAGTGATGCAAACCCTGCATACATAACATGTGCATGCCGGCAGCACGCGGTGCATGCGCGGTGTCTCGACACACTGACCAGGTTACACTCAAACCCTAGCCAAACCCTAAAGACTAGCAGTGGATGCAGCCGTGCTTCCGCGTCCCATCCCCAGTGACTCCGCACCGTGGACCACACAACCTCTACAACCCGGGCCCCGCGCCCTGCATCCCATTGCGCGATTCTCATCCACTTGAAACCCACACATGCACCACATGCACCCCCATCTTACCCCACACACACACCTGGTTGTCCCCCGCCGCCTCCTCCGCCTCCCTCAGCAGCTCCTCAGGGTCGAGCGCCTTCGGCTGCGGTGTTTCCTCCTCCTCCTCCTCCTCCACCACCTCAGCCTGGTGGGGGTCAGGGTAGTAGCTGCAGGGAGGGAGACACGCATTGGGGGGTGACAACAGGGGGGGTGGAAATAGCTACAGAGAGGGGGGAGAAGTGTTTGCCATTGTGCAGCCCAGAGCACAGCCACCATGGTCCATTGGCACTAACAGAACGTTGTCCATGGAGAGTGTTCACACTGCTGAATCCGGCGACCCGATGGTTGTGATGGTAAGCGATGGGGCGGAATTGGATGACTGCTATTGGTGCAGTGTGCACGCTTGCTGTGGGGAATCCCTTCTTCTTTGTATAAGTTATACAATCCAGTTGTTACTCACCCGCAGCCTGCATCGCCATTGCTGAAAAAATAGCCCAGCTTTGGCCCCTGGAAGGTCTTGGATGGCTGGAACTGGCGCTTGTCGGTGGGCAGGGCCTCACCTCCCGCCTCAACCACACGCCGCAGGGCCGCTTGCAGCACCGACAGCGGCTCCTCCTCCCGCCGGGGGTTGCTGTCCCTGTTCATGGTGGCGGGTTGGCGGGGGGTCTAACCCGGGTGGATGCTGTCCGAAGCTCACCAGTTGGGCCTGTTGCCCGGTTGCTGATAGGGCTACGCGAGACCGTGCATGGCTGCAGGGTGTTTAAAAAAAAACTTTGAGGCGTTCTCTGGGCTGTGATGCGTAGCAGAGGGCAGGCGACGAGTTGGGTAGAGGGGAAAAGGCGTTCAGTGCCCATATGCATGCACCCTGCCCAGTGCGGTGAAACAGCTTAGCTGACTAATAGCCAAAACCTTCACAATATATAACCTTGCAATTGGGAATTATGTGCTCTGCTTACCCAACTTTCCTTTTCCCTCAGGGAAAGTTGTGCTTGTATGCACGAACTTGAAGACCGAGGATTTCAAAACCCGGACGATTTAAGGGGAACCATAATACGGCTAACGAGAGCCAACCAGATTCGTTCTAGAACACGTGCTTTTACGGATGTTTCAAACTCGTTACGGACGATCCGTGCCAGTTCCGGTAAACGATAAAACCTATCGAAACCCTCATCCGAAGTCGACTTGAGGGCCTCGAATCGATCGAACTCGCCGAATCACCAGTCGCCACCTGTCCTGCGAAGTCACGTAATATTACGTCACCACTCCGTTTCGGGCATTCGACGACTTTTGAAGGTATGCCTCGACAAACGTTTGAAAGTCAGGCTTGCTATCGATAGCAAGTGACGACCGAAGCATATCGTGCGAAGAAGTTCTCATGAGGGGGGGCCCCGGCTACGCCTCACCCCCGCACACCCCCCCCTCCCGTCCGAGTGCTCACCAAGTGCACTGCATGCGTTCCAAACCTGCCGAACGTTCAAACTACAGTCCACTGCCGTTGCAGGTCACCGAACAAGTAGTTTGTAACGATACCAGTGGTAATATACCTTGTGAGCCTCGGCTGCTACGCCCCCACATTTCCAATCGGACTGTGATAAAACGATTTATTTATTTAACCGTATTCCACCACCAATTCCAGCAAAACAAAACTGGGTAGAGTGGTAGCTCTGGAAAAAGAGTGAACGGGTGGGGAGGGGGGTGTGGGGGGCTCGGGGCGCAGCAGGGGAACCCCCCACTAGCAGTGGTGCTTGGAAATACGTATGGGTGATGAGTTCTCACCCTTGTTTTCAGTTGGCTACACAAAACCTTTTCCCCTCTTGCCCGAGCTCGTTGGCGAGGGCCTTACTTTGTAAAAGTGAAAGTTGGGGACGGCGACTTCGGAGCCTTACCTGTTTTGAAGGCGGGTTGGGAATTCATCGAGCGGTGGAAGCGGTGGGAACCCCGCAAACGGCGGAAGCAGCCGCCGCAGTCCATGTGATCCACGTGAACAATAAAGCCAACTCTCCGGCATGGCGGCCAACACACCAATTTTAAGCTGCAACCCCCACCACCACACGCCGTTCTTTGGCGTCGTTGCTGCAGGGACCAGAGACACCGCAACGGCCACCTGCTTGTCGCCAACCTACAGGCTGTGGTACCTGTACATGGCACCAGCGGGACTACACCCAACGCATCGGTCCAAACCTTGATGCATACTTAGACACACCTGACTCCCTCTTCCAGAGGGTACTACTCCTTACTAGCACTGAGTTTATTCGCAAGCGGCTTACATAGCTGTGACACACCCAACAAGCACACCAGTACCCACCCACCCACCGCCACCATGCCCGGCCGACGAGCGCAGCCCCGGCAGGGCCAGCAGCCACCGCCGCCCAGCACCAGCAGCGGCACCCTCCCCGACGGGATGGTGGAGCTGCACCGCAGCCGCTTCGTGGAGTGGCGGCCGTCGGCGGTGGTGGCGATGAGCCCCACTACCGACGGTACACTCCTGGCGGTGGCGCGCGACAGTGGGGACATAGAGCTGTGGGATACCGACTCGTGGCACCTGATGCGGGTATGGCGTGGGAAGGGGGGATGTGCACGTGATTCTGTAAGCCTGGGCCGGTAGAGGGTGCATTATTGGTTGCCATGCATATGCATTGCATATGCATGCGTATAGCGCCACGCTTACCTGCTGCCCAGCGCGGTGGTATTTTGTGGTATTGTATGCAGTTGAATCCCCACCCCCCAGTTGGCACGACTGGGGCCCAGACCTTACCACAAACGCCGCACCCTCACCCTTCAATTCTCCGACCCCGCCGCAAAACCCCCCCCTCCCCCGCCCCCACTCACTCCCCCCAACCCCGCAGTCCATCCCCGGCCGCTCCGACGCCTCCCCCACCTCCCTGGCGTGGGTGTACGACCCAGCAGCCGCCACCTGGCGCCTGTTCTCAGCAGGGCTGGATGGGGTGCTGGTGGAGTGGGGGGTGGCCACCCTCCAGCCATGCGCCACCACAGACTCGCTGGGGGGGGCGGTGTGGGCGCTGGCGCCGCAGCCACAGGCGCAGCCAGGTGGGTGGTGGCGGTTGGGTGTTGTGGCGGTGCGGGAATATGCGGGGCAGGATGGCGATCGCATGCCGTCATGGCCATGCGCAATGGTAGACGCCGCAGCATAGCACGTAGTCAAGCGTGAAGCGCACCAGTCCTGCTCACAAGGAATATCAACCTGCACACCTTGCATCATGGTGATGGCATTTATGGAAAAAGAGACAGGGTGGACCCCCACACATACACACATGGGTTTTATCACCCCATTTCGTATAGGGTTTGGGGTTTAGGTTCCTCACACAGGGGAATTGCACCACCTCAATCTTGACACCATGCATGTTCCAACCCTATCTTTCCACCCCACCCTGCAGATGGCGACCACCAGATCGCAGTGGCCTGCGACGATGGCGCCCTGCGCCTCTTCACAGCATCCCCCGGCACCCCTGGCCTGGCGTACCACCGCTCCTTCCCCGCAGCCGCCCCCCGCGTGCTGTGCTGCGCATGGTACCCCTCGGGGTGTGCGCTTGTGTCTGGCGGCGCTGACGGCATGATGCATGTGTGGAGCACCGACACCATGGGGGAGGTGCTGCGGATAAACGCAGGTGGGGGTGGGAAGGGGTGGGGGTGGGGGGCATGTCAGGGGGGTTTGACGGCCGCCATGGGGTGGGGGAGGTGGTGCATGTCGAAGGAGCTGGGGTGGGGGTGGGGGGACAAACCCATTGTTTTCCAAGGGTTATAACGCTATTATATGACTATGTATTATCTTAAAACCCATTGCTTTCCCCACACACTTATATGGGGCTGACAGCTGGGCTATTAGGCAGCCTCAACTTGCTAGATTAGAGGTTTTTCAAAATAATTGTTTAAAGGCTCTGTGTGGGGTTTCAAGGCTGGTACACACCCCTATCTCCGTTCTCCTTAGCAAGTGTGGGCAACAAAGCTTAAGTGACAAACTCAGGGACATTAGGCTAAGCTGGTTGGGACATTTAGGACGTTTATCAGACGATCGGCTTCATAAGTGTATGGTGTTTGGTAGGGTAGAGGGGGCAAAGGGGGTAGGTAAGCCTAGGGCCACGTGGGCTGACCTACTCCAGCAGGACCTCAAGTCGCGTGGGATCAATAGATGGTTCAAACAGTGCCAGGAAAGAGCTGCGTGGCGCCGCATGTGCAAGACTGACTGCTAATCTGGCTGTTTTGCTGGAATGCATGTAACTAACTAACTAACTAACTAACTAACACACTGCACAACATTTCGTCCCCGACCGATTCTGTCCTCATCTTCAGTGTCAACACGGCCTCCCTTTTTCCTCAGCACACCCTATTCATCCCACTTCCACGTCCCAAGCTGTGCACCTGTCCCTGGCTGTGCTCCCAGGGTGAAATATCTCCCACACTACGCGATACAAATTTTCCTCGATATTTTAAAATCCCTTTCTGTCCCCATTCCAGGTCCCGAGCTGTGCACCTGGTCCCTGGCTGTGCTCCCAGACGGCACCATCGCCAGCGGCCATGCAGCGGGATGGGTCCAAATGTGGGACGGCGTAATGGGCACCCAAATCGCATCATTCCAGCGGCACGCGGCTGACGTGCTGGCCCTAGCGGCGTCCCCTGGTGGGGAGGCTGTGTTTGCATCTGGTGTGGATGCGCAGGTGGCTGTGTTTGGGGCGGTGGAGGATGCAGAGACAGGTGGGTGTGGGGTGGGGTGGGGTGGGGTGGGAGATATATGTTCTTTTGTGCATTGTGGTTATTGCAGGCAGGGGTGATCCATACCCCACTCCATTGATGTGCGCATTGGAGTGAGTTGATTCACGGGGCTTGAAGAGCCATATGCCTGCGATTAATACCCACCTTTTGGCCAACCCGCTTGATACCCCCATGTTGCACGACGTGCGCCTCACCCCCCCCCACCCAGCACCACTCCCTCACAACCCCTTCTCCACCCCATTCCTCCACCCCATGTCTTCTTCACACTGTGCACCCCCATTACAGGCCTACCCACCTGGACGTACCTCGACTCCAAGCGGCCCCACACACACGACGTGCGTGCGCTGGCCCTGGTGCCCAGTGCCGACGGTGAGGCTGTGCTTGTGACTGGTGGTGACGACACGCAGCTTGTGGCATACCGGGTGAAGCACTTCAGCAAGGTAGGGCAGGACACATGGAAGCAAGGGAGTGGGGATGGGTGCAGACTCTGCAGAGAGTACATGCGGATGGGACGTGGACATTTAATGGATGGGGATGAATTATGGAAAACCGAGGATTGATTGCGGGGAGGATTCCGACCGTTTGCACAAGCAGTTGCATCCACAGAGATTGATGTCATGTGACATCAACAACATCGTTGCTGTTCCAGACAATTCGCCTAAGAATGACAACGAGTTCCCTTTTCATGCTTTGGATCCCCGCCTCAACAAAATCCCCACTCTCACCCCCAGGAGCACCCAGTCAAGGTGTGCAGCTGCCCCCAGCCCCCCCTGGTTGAGGTGGCCCCGCAGCCATCGGGAGGTGGTCCCCCCCTGCTGCTTTCATGCCAGCGTACCTCCCTTGACCTGTGGAGGCTGGCCACTGCGGTACCCGCGCAACAGGTGGGTGGTGGGGTGGTGGGGGGTCTGTGCTTGGTGGAGGGGTCTCGCAACAATAGGGAAAAATATATACAGACATTTCAAGAAGAAGTTTAATTCCGTTACTTTTACTTCACATTTGTCTGGCTATATATTTGGAATGCATGCAAGTAATAAACAGAATACATTAGGGGTGCAGCCTATTCCCGTGCACATGCTGCCTGCCCATGCATGCGCTTTTGCACAATCTGCACCGCATGCATGACCGGGGCGAGTAACTTATCAACATACAAGGTCTCGGCGACCCCTACAAATGACAGGCTATCTGTTGGCGGAGGCAGCATCCCCATCTACATGTGCAGACCGTGTGCTGTGCCATCCATGGGCGGAGGGTTGCAGAGCACTCGCGTTTCGTCCCCCCCTTAGTCCTCGGTGTTGATCCCCAGCTGCCCCCGCAGGGTCCCCAGGTGCAGGAGGGCCAGTCCCTGGGGCTGCGCCTGCTCCCCACCAAGCTGGCACATATGAACAAGAAGGGTCCCGGGTTCATTGCTGCCGCCGCGCTGTCCCCAGATGGCTCCTGCGTGGCATACTCTGACCTGGCCACCACCACGCTGCTGCATGTGGAGCAAGGAGGGGAAGGTAGGGAAGGGGAATGGGCAACCGAAAGTGCAAAATCTGCATAACCATGATAGAGCAAGAAGAATGTCAACTGCTGATGCTGGCGAGTCATTCAGCTTCAATGGAGATTTCACTTAATTGTATGAGTTTTGTCTTGCATCTGCTGTCAGGGTGTGTCGGAGCTCAACAGAAACCCAACATCAAATCCTGAAATACTACAACAGCCCCTGACATCCCTCCCCCATCTGGCAGGCACCAGCGACACCCCCACCGTCACCATCCGCCGCGGCAGCCTGCCCCCCTCCCTGGTGGGGGTGGAGCGGCTGGTGTTTGCTGGTGGGGCCCAACGGCTGGTGGTGGGCACTGCAGGGGGGGCGGTGCACGTGGTGCGCATAGGGGAGGGAGACAGCGAGGTGAGAGGCCGTAGGGTTTTCACCCGGGAGTTGCGGTATGGTCTACGAATTGCGGCGGGCTTTCCATCATTAATCTGTTATTAAATGCTAGGATTTCCAAAAAGTTATTATCTTAATGTTCATAAATAGCATTACCCTAAGGTTTTACAAAATTCCTTCCATGTGCTCCTGCCAGAAAATGTATGACAATCAAAACCAACCACGCCGTGTGGGCGCAGGTTGAGCACACCTTCACCGAAGCACAGCCCACCATCGCCGCCGCCGCCACAGCCTTATCCACTGCCGCTGCCACGGCCACCACAGCCAGCGGTGGGTGGGCGGCCCCCCTGTCCCTGCTTGCCACCAGCCCTTCGGGGCATTGGCTGGCTGCTGCGGGTGCACGGGGTCTGCTGCTGTGGGACCTGAACAAGATGCGCTTCAGGTGTACGCTACCGGCGCCGCAGGTAGTGCTCTTAGCAGGGTTGCACAATCCTTACCACTTACATGCGGTTCAAATGCACCCTGCCAGCCTCATGATAATGTCCTGAGTGTGGAATAATAACGTGGCACGAGGTCTGCTTGTGCAGCAAATTGGAAGGCTTATTGGTCAGCTCCAGGAGGACACAGGGATGCTTGCATCTCTTTTCCTCTGCATATTCATGCCCGCCACACTGCCTGGAACCAAAATTTTCATTATTAAATTTCATGGAAAGAGCATTCATGTCCACGCCCACATCCTGTAGTGCACCTACATCCACACACACCTCCCACACCTAACCCGCTCCCCCCCCTACTTCCCCCCCAGGATGACGCCCCCGTCACCTCGCTTGCCCTGCATCCCGATAACCGCCATCTGGCAGTGGCCACCGCCAGCAACCACGTGGCGCTGTACGACCTCCCCTCGCACACCTTTGCCCCCTGGTCCCAGCAACAAGAAGACAAGCAGGGCCTGTGGGAGCGCCTGGATGCAATGCCGGGGGCAATCAGGAGGATCTCGTTCTGCCCCTTGCCACAGGTGGGATGGAGTGGTGGGGTGACTTTGAGCCTTGTTGTGCGCTTGGTTGGAACAGGGCGTGTGACATGCAGCTCGCCATTGGCAATTGCGGTTTATTGATACACCAAATCGATTAAACCTCCGTCATGTGTGTCCACGGATGTGTGAGTGTCCAAATTGAAAGCTAAGCCGGGGTCAATAATGCTGGAGGCATCACATCACCGTTTCCTGGCAGCAGTGACAAGTGGCACACCTGCACTCATTTCTTCTCCATACCGCTCACGTCCCCCTGCTGCCCCCCTCCCCACAGCTTGGCTCCGCGCTGCTCCACACACCATCTAGCATCTGCCATCTGGACTTCAGCAAGCCAATCAGCAACGACCCAGCACCGCAACAGCCAAAGTACGCACGCATGGCACCGTACTGCACATGCATGGCATCCTGTGGGGCTTGCTCCCACCACGTGTGGAACGCACTGCGGCCTTTCCAGCACCGTGCATCCGGGATCCCCATCTCCACCTGGTGTAACATCAGGTCCTTGCACATGCATGACATAAATGACCATTATTTGCTACCGGTGCACTTACATCCCCCAGTCCACCATCAACCTCATCCTGTTGTGAAAGTCACAAAGGATGCTGTCGATGTATGCAGCAGCAGTCCTGGCAAACCATAAGCTGCATGCGGACCCCACCCACCTCCACCACCCGTTCTTATCCCCTTCTGCCCAATCTCCAGGAAGCGGCGGCGCGGTCCCCGCAAGCCATCCACACCCTCCGGCAGGCCCCAGCAGAACGGGAGGGTGCTCCCTGTGGAGGAGGTGTGCCTGCAGCTGGCATACACAGGGCCACACAGCGTGGTGATGGTGGAGGGGGTGTGGGCCAGCGTGCTGCACAGCCTGCCTGCGCCGCTGTACAGGCACCGCTACGGCACGTGAGGGGGGGTGTGGGGTGCCGCAAGGAGGCAGGGGATGCTGGTCTCATTGTGGGGATTTGGGTGGCATCCGGCGATGGTGTTGAATTGCCATGCTACGCTAAAAAGCCGCCAGGCCATCTGCTGATTTATTGTGGATGGACTACTGGTTGGTCACCACATGCATGTGCTGCATGGCATGTGCTGCATTGCAGCGATCTATGCTATGAATTTTCCACTGCGAAGTTGAGATGTTCCAAGTTTTGCGTATGCATGCACCGACACCATGTCAGTAGAGGAGGCCACAGCTAAGCTGCTAGGCCTACGTGTATGACATGATAGGCGACACATCAACGATTTAATCTTAATTTTTTTTTGAAATAACTGAATAGTTGTTGGCTCTATCAATTGAGTTGACTCTGCAAAGTTTGCTGTGCAAGGATGCCGCATCCGTTTGCACGTGGGTGCAAAAAAGTATGGGAGCTTTTCAAGCTGATGAGACCTTGCACGGCCAACACAGACATACTGCGCGTATGATATGGCATTGCCACAAGTGTGCTATCTGTTACATTTATGGGGCTATGTAACAAAGCTCAGCACCCAGTGCTGTGCCTCAATGCATTATTGGTGACGCAGCGGTGTGACACCAGACTCAATGGTTACATGCATGACCAGCAACGTTCACTCTTAGCTGCCCATCATAGAGCGGCATCAATCAGTGTCTGTCTGCATACCATCAAGCACACAAGCCCCAACCCAGCCAATCTTGCCAGGCGCTGATACTGTACAATGTGCCACAACCCCTGCCCAAACACCCCCCCATGCACCCCTCAGGCGTAGTAGTTGAGGGCTGCCTTCTTCTTTGCCTGGACCTGGGTGATGCCCTCCACAAAGTCCTCGTGGTTGACCTCAGTGCCGTTCCGCCTCAGTGCCAGCATGCCCGCCTCCACACACACCGCCTTGAGCTGGGCAGCGTTGAAGTCGTCTGTGGAGCGCGCCAGCTCCTCAAAGTTGACATTGCCATTGACGTTCATCTTGCGGGCGTGTATCCTGATGATCTTGGCGCGCGCATCCTCGTTGGGGTGGGGGAACTCAATCTTCCTGTCCAGCCTGCCAGAGCGCATCAGGGCGGGGTCCAGGATGTCAGGCCTGTTGGTGGCTGCAATCACCTTGACCGTCTCATCGCTGGTGAAGCCATCCAGCTGGTTGAGCAGCTCCAGCATGGTCCGCTGCACCTCCCTGTCCCCACTGAGCTCCGAGTCAAAGCGCTTGGTGCCGATGGCGTCGATCTCGTCAATGAAGATGATGCAGGGGGACTTCTCCTTGGCCAGGGCAAAGGCATCCCTCACCAGCTTGGCGCCATCCCCGATGAACATCTGCACCAGCTGGGGGCCGGCCAGCTTGAGGAAGGTGGCGTTGGTTTGCGCTGCACAAGCCCTGGCGATGAGGGTTTTGCCGGTGCCGGGGGGGCCATACAGGAGCACTCCCTTGGGTGGCTTGATGCCCAGCGACTTGAACTTCTCCTTGTGGGTGATGGGCAGCACCACGGCTTCTTGGAGCTCCTGGATCTGCTTGTCCAGCCCCCCCACGTCTGTGTAGTCCTCGGTTGGCTTCTCATCCACCTCCATCACCTTGACCCGGGAGTCATACTCTGCTGGCAAGGTGTCCAGGATGAGGTAGCTGTCCTTGTTGACCCCCACCAGGTCCCCAGGCGTCAAGCTGGTGGGCTCCACCAGGCCCACCACTGGCAGGAATATCGTTTGCCGGGTGGAGGTCTTGAGGACCACGCACTTGCCCTTGCGCTGCGAGTCCAGGTCCACTGTGGCCCCATCCTCCTCCTCGTCCTCCTCAGGCACCACATCCAGCACCTCCACGATGTTGCCAACCAGGTAGGGCAGCTGGTTGTTGAGCTTGATCTTCTCCTTGTTCTCCTTGATTCGCTCGTCCAGGTTGCGTTGTTCCAGGGCCAGCCGCTGCGACTCGTCCCTCAGCACACGGATTTCGTTGTCCAGGAGCCTGTTTCGCATTGAGATTTCATCAGCTGACAACGACAAGAACTCGGGCGGGATACCCACGTCATCGTCTTCAAATATCTGTAACAGAGGGACGGTGTTAGAGGCAGACCGGTGTACTCGTGTGACCCGAGTCACTGTAAGACTGTGCAATTAGATGCAACTTGCGACGGTGGGCAAGTTTTGTGTGCAAGAAGGTGCAACGTTACAAGGAGCAGCCTAGTCAGAATACACACCTGCTGTTCGATATCCATCCTGCTGAATCAAACCAGAATGCTGTGCTGGGTCGAATCAATGTGGGCCCATATATGCATGCGTTGCAGAAACTAAGCAGCAAACAGGAGGCCCAAAACCACCACCGCCTCGTCCAAACAGCTTGCCACTATGTAAGAATAAGACGTTTTTGTGTTTAAGGCAGGTTTGAACCTGTAATGCAGGGGCTGGCTGTATCTGTAAAAAGAGTCACTTGGGCTTGCGACCAGTGTCCAAAAAGGATTTAATAAAAATAAATTGTTTCAGGCGTTTTTCCACTGCTACCACTTGAACTTACAAGCTTGCTGTCCCAAGTGTTTGCTTCAAAGCAGATGATCTGTGACGCATCGGTGTAACTATTGTCTTGATAAGCAAGCTTGTAGAGGTACAGTTGCTGAAGTTGCTCTCAGTTTGAACTCCTCGGTGGCTAGCAGGGTTGGTCGGTCGGGGCCTACCCTGCACCTGCCAGCAGCTTTGGCACGTGATTACCTTCCTTGTGCTTGGTAAAAAAGGGTTGGATTGCACGGTGTGGCCCTCTGGAACACCACCTGCTACCGAGGGCACCGGCATTTACGTGGATACAGAGTGAGTGGCTTGGATACGTTCGGTGACGTTGCTAGGGGGTGGTGGAGACTAACTGTGGGAAGCAGCAGTTGCTTGAAACAGGCAACCTGGAAGCAATGTTGCGCTTTTCATGGTTGCACTTGGTATTTAACGGTGTACAACAGGACCTTGTCGGTTTGCTGGTCTCGTGGGGTGTTGTCGTGGGAAAGCATGGGTCATGGGTCAGCCCCTCAGGTTCAAACCTGCCATAAACCTGCCATGTCTTGCACAAGCCCTTAACCACAACCTGTTTACAACTAGACGGTTCAGTAGGCCTGTTTTGATGCACTGAACAGGAATATGACAGTGGGTTCGACCTGTTACAAGTATAAAGTGTATATCCAACAAACCCACCTACATGCTGCAGGTTGAGGCCAGATCCCTCACCAAGCCACACAGCAGCGGTCAGCAGTAGCGAGCCATGCCGCACTAGACCCTCGCCACTGCTGTTGGGTGGAAACTGCTTCCCCCGCAGCCTGCCTCTCCCCACACCAGCAACCCAAAGAATCCTGAAACCAGACAGGGCCAGCCACCAACACCCCACCTTGTGACTAGCACTCAACACTGCCCACAGTAGCGGAAGTTGGGATCCGCTATAAGATCAAAATCAGCAGCTCAAACAGTTGAAATACAACAACAAGACACACCTGGCGCAAGCAATGGCCAGATCAGCCTGACGCCAGTGTGAGGGCCCTTGGCCCGTGCCACACTTATTGACAGGCCTCAATCACCTTCAGCCACTGCGAAAACTTCCAGCCACACAGACACAAGTACAGGCCTCTTAAAAACCTGCACTTAGCTTGCCCAGCCACAAGGCAAACCCTCAGCAGCCAGACAGGGGGAACGCACCATGTTTGGCAAGTACCGGAGGAGCTCGTGCTCCAACGTGTGGCCAGCAAACAATCTGAGTGGGAGGAACAAGTCTCACTCATGGCCAGCAGAGATAGCGTCGCTGCAGGTGGGGTGTGCACTGGGTGTCAGCACTCACTGGGCACCGCTGCATACTATACCCAACATGGAATGCAGCGGCATACGGTTGCAAGCATGTTTGATTAGGTGTCATATTGCCATGGTTTTGCCTGCAGTAATAGATTGGATTCCAGACGCCACCCCATGTCCATTGTGGTGGTGAGGAGTTAATTGTCGAAGCTGTCACAAGAATCAGCTTGCCAGCCATTCACTTGTGCTAAGTAAGCACGTGCACGTCACCACCTACATCACCCTTGCATGCGCTGCCATGCACTTTAAGCATGCATTTCATCCACCCTGCAGGTCGACATGCAGAACGACTACCACAACAGCTTGATGGAGAGCGACGAGTCCCCCGGCTCTTCCCCCATCGGCACCCCCAAGAAGTCCAGCCTCACCGCGCAGCTATATCGCGGCTGGGGGCTGCTGCGCGCAGCCCTGCCCTACCTGCTGCTGGTGCTGTTCATGCTGGGTAAGGGGCAGTGGTTTAAACAGTGCAAGGGTGGAATTACTTGGGCATGGCATGTGCAAGGCTGACTGTAGTGCTTTAAATGGCATGTAATGAAATCCACCATGGCGCAAGGCAGGCTATTTGTGCATTCGCATGGGAATCAGTCAATAGACACCGTTGATGCGCTGGTGCCTGCATATGTGGTGCTGAACGTCACCTGGTGCGGTGTGGAGCACGAGGTGGGATCGCCAAGTTGCTGGGAGGAGATTGGTTGCTAGGAACTAAATAAATGGGTTAATAATGCTCGCCGCACAACGCCATAAATGCATTAAATCCAGGTAAATGCCCAAAGAATCGCGCATTACAGGTTGCAATTATTACTATGCCGGTAGTTTCAATTCTACCTGGTTTTACCTCCCTTGACGGCCACTCACCATGTTGCCCCCTTTGCCCCCACAGGCTCTGCCTGCGTGGTGTTCCTCACACCACTGGGTCGGAATCACACCCTGCTCCGAAGTATCAGTACCCTCCTACACAAGCGCTCGCCGGAGTACGCACCCTGCAGCTCGGTGCTATCCCAGCCGGTGGATTTGCGGTCCCCAGGGGTGAAGGACATCCCCTGCATGGAGAAGGCGTGGGGGGAGTATGTGGGACAGGAGTACGTGCACGAAAAGGGGTGCACTCCAGGGGGGAATGACACGATCGAGTTTGAGGACCCATGCGCGGAGTTTCTTGACATCCCTAAGGTGGGTGAGCACCGGCATGGCGGAGGGTTGCCAGGAAGGACTTTAGCAAAAGCCTACATGCTGTAGGGCAATATATGGATTTGGTGCATGACTGGTGTGGCCGATAGGATTGCACACAATTCACCAGTGTGGTAGGGTGCATGCATGCCTTTGCAGACTTCTAGATGTGGGGTGGCATGCATGACCCTCCCGCTTGTCTGTCCTGGATCAGACCGTCTGCTATGACCCCAGAAAGTCTGCGTGAAGCGGTGTGAGGGGAGGCTTGGGGGTCACAACAGCGTTGCAAGCAATGGATGCATGGTGGACGATGCATGTGACTGTCCCCGTAATCTCTGCCGGCAACCTAGCGTCAACTTGCGCCAAACCTCCAGCAAATCTCAGCAAAACTGGATATACCAAAGCAAATGCTTCAACCCCCCCGCAGGTCGCGCTGCTGTTCCTCACACGTGGCCCTATGCCCTTCCATCTCATCTGGAAGACATGGATGGCCTCGGCTGCGGGGATGGTGCCAATCAAGTCGCTTATGAGCAAGGGATGTGATGCGGAGGGGGGGTGGGGGAGCAGCTTCCTGCAGGTGGGTGGTGGCTCCGGATGCCACACATTTGCACCTGCCCTGTATCCCCAGTAGCCATGCAAACCTCACTCTCCCTGCGGATCCTACAACAAAACATATACATGGTGCCTGTTGACAGGCACGAAGTGGGGCTGGCGGTGTACACTTGTACGGCATTACATGTATGTGCATTTCGTTCCCTAGTTGGGGACCCACACCATGCCCATCGTACTCATTCGCCCCATCCCTTTCTCACCCTGCAGATGCAGGAGGCCTGCGCCCCCAACCGCGCGCGCCGCCCTGAGAACCTGGCCCTGCAATCACAGCACCTGTTCAACATATACGTGCACTCACAGCCGGGCTTCCCCGGCTACTGCAACGGCTCCCTGTTCCGCGGCCGCGAGATCATCACGCGCAACACCACGTGCTGGGGGTGCCACAACCTGGCCACTGCCGCCAAGCGGCTGCTGATCCAGGCCATGGCTAACCCGCGCAACATGAAGTTTGTGCTGCTGTCGGAGTCGGACCTGCCGCTGTACCCGCCCCTGGTGAGTGCAAAGGAGGGGAGAGGAGTCGTGTGAATTGGTCATGAGAATTGTATCACAGGAGCAAGACCTATTCCTGTGCGATGTACCCTGCAGGAGCTGTATAGTAACAAGCACTGCTACCGTGCACAATCAGGGGGGGGCGCATGGGGCCCTGCATTTGCACAAGCTGTTAAGTAGGCTGCTGTAGCGTTATGCACAAAATCCACCCCCTGATTTTCGTCGCCCCCTTCCCTCCCAGGTGATGTACCAGCAGATGATGTCTGAGCAGCAATCCCGCATCAATGCATGTGCTAACTGGGACACCATGCCTGAGCGGTGGCGGGACGACATGGAGGCGCCGGGGCTGAACGTGACGCACTTCCGCAAGTCGTGGCAGTGGTTCACGCTCAACAGGGATGTGGCGCAGGTGAGACAGGGGATAGCCACATAACACCGCGCAGGACGCGTTAACATGGTTACATGCGTTTCAGCATTGCAGCAGGATGTGCCTGCCGCGCCCCCGCAACTCATAGCGGCTGAACGCTCTCATCCTGCCGCAGGTGGTCGTGGATGACACGCACATTGAGAACATCTTTGAGACCTGGTGCTATGAGGAGTGGATGCCAGCACCCTACAACAGGTGGGGAGCCAGGGGATTAGGATTTTAGCACATACCATATTCTACGAAGGGATGAAATGGGGAGCACGAAAGTGCGGTAAGCGGCACGACTGGTTGGCCACCATCTGCCACACTGGAAACAGTGTCAGTTAAGCCTTAGCTCTAGGACTGGCGTGAGGCATACCCAGGCATGCTAACCTGGCTTCAAACCTGGAAAGCAAATACTTACTTACCCACATACCATATTCTGGAAAATTTCTACTCTATTCACTGTATCGCTTGCATCCAAACACAGATACTTTAAGCAAAACAGCTCTTTTGGTAGCGGAAGGCTTGCCCACAGCCACCTACAAATGCAATCAAGGCTATGGTGCTCACACTTGTGCTTGCAGCAGGGCTTGACCCGCGTGGACTGTGCAGCAGATGGATGGCGCAATGCTGTGACCTCTGGGGGGACATGCAAAACGCTCTTCCCAACCCCCTCGCCAAACTCTTACCAACTCTCCCCCCCTTGCAGGTGGCGCACGTGCTACAGCGACGAGCACTACATCCCTACCCTGCTGGCCTACCACGGGCTCGAGAACCTCACAGACTGCCGCGGGTGGAGCATGTATGTGGAGTGGGTGCGGGGCGTGGGCGCACACCCTAGGGTGTTTGCGCGCAACGAGCTGCACGTGGACTATGTGGACGGCATGCGCTACCCGGGCAGGTGGGTGGGGAGGGGATGGGGGCTTTCAAGGTTTATAATGTATTAAAAATCCTTTGATATAAATAGCAGAGGAAAGCAGAAAAACTGGCTTCTGAAGAAGAATTGAAGTGGTAAAAATATGCAAAGTACTGCAAAACTGTAGTGCCATATCTAATGTAGGGTGCAAATGGTTATGAACATGAGTACCCTTGCTAAACTGTTGCGGCTAAATGATGTTTTTATCTATGTTGTCATGTTCTAGTCCTACCCCCACTCTGCTACAGGGGGTGCGACATCGACGGGGCGGTGCGTGATTACGGCGCGCAGTTTGTCCACGTCAGCTCCGCCGCCGCCACGTGTCGCAACGCCACCGCTGCCCGACAGACAGTGGCGGCCTTCCGCCCCGCGCACCTGCACTCGGAGTGCCCCTTCTTCTCCCGCAAGTGGGATGCGCGCGCCGCCACCGACATTATAAAGTTCATGCACACGTGTGGGGCGGGCACCCAGCTGCTGGATGGGGTGATCTGCAGGCAGTACCCACCGGCGGTGGCGGGGCCTGTGGAGGTGCAGCAAAGGGGGAGGAGGGGCTGATGTGGGGTGTGTGCGCTTAAAGCGCCCCAGGAGAGGCTAGTGGGTTGTGTAGGAGGTGACTGTCTAACTGTATTTTCCATCTGATTATTGCAACCCGTTCATGCTGAGCTTTGAATTGCTATCGGCCGGTGTGGCTGCTGAGGTGTTTGAGTGCAGGCTCATGCCCAAGCAGGGATTTTTGCTAGCCTGTCACTTTACTAACTGGTGATGACAAATCAAAAGTTCTTTTTTGGCACGGGTTCACTTGTAGGCAGGGCTTTTGGTGTTTCCACTCCCAACGGTGGTTGCATACCATGACTGCAGACATTTTCCCAATAGAACCTCGCGTGTCCGTATATTTGGCCTGCATGCCTGACAGGTTAGATAACCGCGTGTGTTTTTGTTGATATGACTGGCATTAGATTGACGGAATCGACTCAACTGACAGCACAGCCACCCACATGTGCTTTGTTAGTGGGCAGGAATTTGGCTGCCCTAATCGTGGTTTACTGGTTTTTTTGTGCGAACAGCAGTTCCCGGCCAACTTGCATTGTAGAATTGAGCTGGTGAGGTTTGGAGTAGATTCTGTAGTTTTCATGCCAGGTGTTACCTTTTGAGAGGTAGTCAGCAGGAGGGCTTACTTTCTCAGCGTGACACAACCCAGACTGGGCTTTTCTGGTCCAGTGACAGAGGGCCATGTCAGTTTGGAGGCCACCAGAGGACTGTTATTACCCTTTTTTTAAGCGCCTGGGGCACTCAAACCCGCGTATATCCCTGCAGCGATTGGGTGAACCCCTGGTCTTGGTGTGCCACAGTTGTGGCGGTTGAAACCCTTGACCATTGCCATCATGCACTTTGCCATGTGGCATCTTTTACCTCTTGCAGCGTTTACATAGGACCGTGTGTGCATGTTCCACTCAAGATTTTTAGTATTTCAGTGAACATCTATGAATCACACCACGCTGAGAGTTAAGTTGTTTGGATGAAGCAATGTCCAATCAACCACTTACTAATTAAAGTGAATTATGCAAAACCCTTATTGAGGGTTCTTCCTGTGCAAGTTCTGGAAGCGGCACCCTGGGTGCAAGCACACTCTGGGTTGGCAACCACATACAACCCAGAAGAGCACCCGTCAGTGCCTGAAAGTGTGTCACTGTGTTACTGACGAACTGAAGAGTACGCAGCGTCCTACGGGGATAGGAGTACCTGCAGGACTGCCGTGTTTCTGGGGCATCTTTGACGCCACACAAACCCCATCAACACTGCGTGGAGTTCCCGGGAGTTCCGCAGCGGCCAACTCAGTACTTTTGGACCTTGCTTTGATCCAAAACCGTGGTATATAAAGCTGGATTATACGAACGTTTGGTTGTAGACCGCTAATGTGCAGCTGTTGGTGACCTGCGTGCCACACATCCAACGCATGGCATCTATTCGGTGGGCAGCGAGGGTGCTGCGACAGGTTCGTTCACTAAAACTGTGCTTTCGTTGGCGCCTTGATTTCCCACCTCCTATGCTGTTTGTGTCGTTCCATGCAGTTGCATGCCCCACTGACCCATCGCCTTATATGCATGCAGTGTGAGCATCTCCTCCTGTCACCATCGCATCGAAGCTTGGGGAGGCCGGGAGCGCAGCGCCGGGCCTACAACGGGGGAAGAAATGAAATTCCAAGGGACCCATTTCAACAGGTGTGCATCTTACTGCAGTGGGACATCCTCATTGGTGATGTCATTACAAAGTTGGTGGCAGGGCACCCATGTGGGTAAACTGGGTGGTGGAAACCGTGCAGCCCTTCAGTCACGCAGCAGGTCGTATGCTGGATGTCCCAAGCTGAAGGCTTGTTGGCAGGGCGTGTGTTGAGTGAACAAATTGGGTGTTCCTGCGTCATGTGGGTGTTGGCTGCGCCATACTCCTCCACCAACACCCTTGCTGAATTAATGGCTGCATGACCTCATTCAGCATACGTCACCCTTGACCTCTGTACCGACACCCGCTCAAGGCACCCCCTGCCACCCGCTCCTAACCATCACCTCACCTTCCCACCATGCCCTCCCTCGGGTCCTTTGCCCCCCTACCCTCATCAATCCACCCCCCACCCCCACCCCCAGGCCAACTTCCTGCGCGACCTGAACAAATCCGGGGATGCCGCGTCTGTTGTGCGCCTGTTTGAGAGCGGCCAGGTGGCGTCCAGCGAGGCCACCATAGGGGAGTATGTCAAGGCGCTGGTGCGACTGGACAACCTGGACAACACGGCGCTCATGGCCACACTGCGGGTGAGCGCACGTAGCTGTCAGGCTGGGGTTATTGTGCCGTGGGTGGGTGGACTTGCCATGGCATTAGAGTAGGTACACGTGATAAGGTCGTGTACAGGTGATAAGGTCGTGCATTCCCTTTACTGCTGGTGGGTGCATGCATACATGCAGGGGACGACTGGTGGTGCCTAGAATGCCATAGAGCCGTTGTTGAGTTTCCTTGCCAAGTCGCGAAAAGGCTATTAATTGGGTGTCCCTTGCCAAGATACAGGAATATGCATGCCCCAGCGTTGATACACCCCACGTTGCGGATGTGCACACATCAACGCACTACAAGCTGTGGCCGCTCCATGACTGTTACACATGTGTCTTGTACCATACCGCGCTTGCACTGACCCTTGTGCATCGCCTCCCTGCCTTTCAGCGGGGCGCCCAGGCCGCCATGGGCACTTCCCGCGGGGCTGCCGGCGGCGGTGGCAGTGAGAGCGCCGCCATGTCTGAGATGCGGCGCGGGCTGCGGGAGCTGCAGATGGCTTTCGCTGGGGCGGGGGCAAGGGGGGCGCAGGCGGAGGGAGGCCTGGCGCCAGGTACGAGCGTTTTCCAAAAATGGTTGGGGACCGACCCTGTATGCGGTTATTTCAGGGTTAATCTTCAATCCCTCTGAGATGGTGAGGTGGAGGCGGATGGGTGGATGGGAAGGGGAGAGGGGTCCCGGGGGCTGTGGTGCATGAATCAAGTGCCTCCTGGCAAGGTGGTGTAAGCACAAAAAGGCAAGTGCGAGCTGCGGCCTGCAAGCATGCAGTTTTGCCTCTCGCCTTCTGACACATGGCACCCCATGTTGCCTCAAACAGGGCATGCCAGCCGTATCTGTGGCCCGAGAGGGGGTACGGTTGTGGTGGTGGTGTGCGGGTCCCCATTGGGTGCTTAAAACGGTGTGCGCAGGTGGTGTTATGGTCTGTAGCTGTGTGTTGACCCTGTGTGCTGTGTGCAGGTGGAGTGGGCGCAGGTGCAGCAGTGGAGGGACTGGGGTCTGCCAAGAACCCCCTCTACATGATGCAGGTGAGCAAACTACCTGTGCCTTCTGCAACCGGTGTGCTGCGCTCACCTGCCATTAACGCCATAATGATCGTTTATTATACTTGAGCCGCCATTTTTGCATATCTCTATAACCCATTCCCACCTCAAGCGTAGCCCCGCTGCCTTGTTTCCCTTTCTCCTATTGCGTCTCTCTTATGTGTCTCGCTCTAGATTCTAACAAAGTTTGCCCCCTGGTAATTCTAGGCGGAGCCCAGCTTCCGCGCCCAGGTGTGGCGTACCGTGCGCACCCTAGGGTTGGCATTCCTGCTCATGTCGGGGGTGGGCGCGCTATTCGAGGAGCGGGGCCTGGGCAGGGGCATCCTAAATAACCCCGACATGCGGCCGCAGATGGATTCAAAGACGCGCTTCCAGGACGTCAAGGGGGTGGATGAGGCAAAGGTGGGAGGGGAGGAGAGCGGGGGGGGGGGGGGACAAAGTTAGAAGGGAACAGGCGGGGTTGTTTTTTTATGTCGATGGGGAGGGTGGATCGGATGTTGTCAGCGGGAAAGTGAGGAGAAGAGGCGAGGGAGGGGGTTGCGCATTGTGTTCAGCCTGCTGCCCGATATCAAGGACTCTGAATCTACATATGGTTCGCATGGAAGCAACTGCATGCTAATTGTATGCAGTAAACCCTTATGTGTGGTTCTTGCGCAGGCTGAGCTCGAAGAGATTGTCCAGTACCTCCAGGACCCGCAAAAGTTCACCTCGCTGGGTGGCAAGCTGCCCAAGGGGGTGCTATTAGTGGGGCCGCCGGGGACTGGCAAGACAATGCTGGCAAGGGCAATCGCAGGTGCGGTGAACTAGAAAGGAAATGGGGAGGTGGGGGGTTGAGGCATCAAATGGGTGTGATGTTTGCACGCCACTGCTGTTATCACACGGTGTATCAGCCGCATGCGCAAATGTGGTGCCTGTGGTCCACCCTAGCGATTGCAAAATATTCAATTATTACATCATGACATATTCGGCCATTAGGCGATGGAAACGATGCGTGCTGTGCATGCCTTTTACAATCTGTGGAATGAGGCATTATGTGAGCCGGTTTAGTATATGTATGGGTGCAATATGAACCACCTGGTTCCAGCACGTAAGCCCCCCCTTGGCACATGTTCCCCTGCGCAAACCTCCTGCACCTCTCTCCCCCAGGGGAGGCGGGTGTGCCCTTCTTCTACTGCTCCGGCTCTGAGTTTGAGGAGATGTTTGTGGGGGTGGGGGCGCGGCGCGTGCGCGACCTGTTTGCCGCCGCCAAGAAGATCTCGCCGTGCATCATCTTCATTGACGAAATCGACGCCATCGGCGGGTCGCGCAACCCCAAGGATCAGCAGGTGAGGAAATGGTTTTTTTGCCAACCTTTTGTGGTACCTCCTGGAATTGTCTATTTTTAAAATGATATATTGTACAAATGTACATCAACCTGTTCGGAGTCCACTTCCATCTTGACTAGTTGTTGTAATTTGGTGTACAGCCGTGTTGTATGTACCCAACATTTTTCAAGGTACAAATGTATTGTTATTATTGTACATTTGTGGACAAAGGCCTTTTTTTCGTGCTTCCCAGTACATGAAGATGACTCTCAACCAGCTGCTGGTGGAGCTTGACGGGTTCAAGCCCAGCGAGGGGGTCATAGTCATTGCGGCAACAAACTTTCCAGAGTCACTGGATCGGGCGCTGGTGCGGCCTGGCAGGTGGGTTGCCGGGCGTGTAGAGGGGGGCGGTGGTGTCGGGAAGGGGTCATGTGCGACTAGGGTAGTGTGTGCCAAGTGGCAGAGATCGTGGCTGGCGAAAGTGGGGGCGGGAATTGTCACGGGCTTGCCCTTTTTCTGCACTGCTGCTGGGATGGCGCCATGATAGCGATAGTGGCAGTCGTGATGGCAAAGGTTTTGGGCTAGCAATTGCGGCTACTGTTTGGCAATCACGTCGGTAACACTATTGACAGCCTTGCAAGTGACAACACCTCACCCCTACAACCTGTGCCTTTCCTGCATGACCACCCACTCTTACATGCGCCGTGACCACCTCCCATCCACCCCACCCTCCACCAGGTTTGACCGCCACGTGGTTGTGCCCAACCCCGATGTTGAGGGGCGGCGCCAGATCCTGGAGGTGCACTTCCAGAGCGTGCCAAAGGCAACGGACGTCAACCTCAATGTGCGTACCATAGTCATGGGGTCACCCTGACCTCTTACCCTAAACCCTTCACAGCGTGCCAAAGGCAACGGACGTCAACCTCAATGTGCGCACCATACCCGTGGGGGAAACCCTAACCCTGAACCCTAATTTACACAGCTGTGCATGGGGAGCCCTTCGTGTTTCTCCTGGCGATGTTGTGTGTTGCACCCGCTGGGGACGTGCGTCAGTGGTTGGCATGTGACACACTGCCAACTACATTGTTGCATCCCCCTGGGTACGCCGCCTTGCCCCCTCCCCTGTAATTTACCTGTAATACCTCTATTAGGCTGGTATCCTTTGTGCTCTCTCCTTTTTTGTATCTTTTTGTGCGTGACCCACGCTGCATGGCCCCACCCCAATCGCACCGTGGCCAATCATTAAGACCTTCCACCTGCCCCCACCAAACAAACCTGTCATGTGATCCCCCACCCTCATGTCACATGAGTCATGTGATCCCCCCCTCCCCTGCAGATCATCGCCCGCTCCACCCCTGGCTTCAGCGGTGCCGACCTGGCCAACCTGGTCAATGTGGCGGCGCTCAAGGCAGCGAGGGATGGGCTGGCAGCGGTGGACATGCAGGTGGGTGGGGTGGGGTGTGGGGATTGGGAGGCATGCGGTTGTGGGCGCGTGCGGGTGCATGGCACAGGCAGTTTGTTAAATTCATGTTGGTGCGCGTGGGGTGGAGTGGGGAGGATGGGTGCATGCAGGCGGGTACGCTGCGCAATGCGTGGTGGCGGCGATCACAGCAATGGCAATCATCATGCCTGCAGTTTGACCGCATCGTCTTTTTCATCAAGTTTGGAAAATAATTCCAAAAAAGGAAATTAAATCAAAAGAACCCTGAATCGTGACCTGAACCCTGCGCAGGCGCTTGAGTACGCCAAGGACCGCATCATCATGGGTGCGGAGCGCAAGAGCGCGGTGTTGACGGATGCCAACCGGCGCCTGACTGCCTACCACGAGGGGGGGCATGCGCTGGTGGCGCTGCACACGGAGGGGGCGCACCCGGTGCACAAGGCAACCATCGTGCCCAGAGGTGGGTTGGTTGGTGTTAAGAGGGGTGTGCAGAGGCAGGAAGGGAGGGAGTGGGGTGTGAGGAGGTGTGTGTGTGTGGGCGGTGGGCGTGTGCAGGGAGTGGGGTGTGCGGGTGCAGGTGCAGGGGTGGAGCGTGCGGCCCAGGTGTCATCCCTTTGGATGAACTGTGTGCACTTCGATTGGGTTAATTTGATTTTCTACCAAGGCAATTCATGTTTCTTTTTTCAATTTTCTCTTAATTCGTTTATTCCCGGGCATTCATTCACCTCAACTCAATCCAATCCGATCCCCACAGGCATGGCCCTGGGCATGGTGACTCAGCTGCCTGACGAGGACGAGACCAGCGTGAGCCAGCGGCAGCTGCTGGCAAAGCTGGACGTGTGCATGGGGGGCCGCGTGGCCGAGGAGCTCATTTTCGGGCCCAAGGACATCACCACCGGGGCCTCGTCTGACCTGGAGCAGGCCACGCGCCTGGCTCGGGCCATGGTCACGCGCTACGGCATGTCGGAGGTGGTGGGAAAGGTGAGGAGCGGTGGTGGTGGTGGTGGTGGTGTGGGGGGGGGGGGTGAATCGTGCTTGCTAGATGTATGAGTCGAATGTGATGGGCAAAAAAGGTGAGGGGTATGGCTTGGTGATGTATCCTTCTTTCGGCAGAGCTTTGTCACTCGCTCCTATCTCTGCACCAGGGCTCCAGACACCAACGGCGCTTTGTACCACCCGCCCACCCATCATCAGGTGGCGCCCAACAATAACCACAGTTCTGCCCCGTCCAACCTGCAACGCGCCTCCCCCTCCCCCGCAGGTTGCGCTCAACTACGACGACAGCTCCGCGCTGTCCAGCGAGACGCGCGCCACCGTTGAGGCCGAGGTGAAGAGCCTGCTGGGCGCAGCCTACGAGCGCGCGCGAGGCATCCTGCAGCAGCACGAGGCGGAGCTGCACCTGGTGGCCAAGGCGCTGCTAGAGAAGGAGACGCTGAGCGGGCAGCAGATCAAGGACCTGGTGGCGGTGGCGAAGGGCAAGGCGGGTGCGGGGAAGGTGGCGGTGGCGGCGCAATGACTCGGGGGGGAGTGGGAGATCGG